>JAJJWW010010264.1:0-63965 GCA_023531295.1 Papaver armeniacum | reverse complement strand
AAATATCGCAACAACTACACACTTGCGGAATCTTCATTAACAACGTCGCGAAACCGTCGCAAAGTGATTTCGAAATGACATAACAAATGACGATAGCGTAAACATGAAGAAAGTGCGAAGATCTTGCAAAAACTAAAGTGTTCATGCGAGACTTAATATTTATACTCCTGCGAAATGTCGCAAGGTAAATCCGAAATTAAGGGAAATATTAGTTGTACATGAGCTGTCATCCACTATGTAAACACTATATAAAGAAGAGAGCAGAGAGAGAAAGGGAGGATATTTTTGGTAAGAGAGAGAGAGATATTTGGAGAGAGAGATTTATTTTCTTTATCATCTTCTTCCCCTAAAATTAGATCTAGAGCTCTACAAAATATCCATTAATGGAGATTGTAAATCTAATTCTTATGTAACCTCAAAAATCATAGTGAAGAACCATGGATGTAGATCACATTGATCGAACCATGTAAAAAATCCTTGTGTCAATTTATATTTCTAGCACTTATATTTGAAATTTAGGTGATTAATAAGATTTAGATCTACAAAATATTATGAGGGGTGTAGTGTGGGATTTCCGCAACTACATATGCGCTAGAAACAGTGGAGAGAGTAATGGATTTTGTCCTTCCTGTAACTTGTTGGATCAAGAAATTTCCATGAAAATTAGTTACTGTTCATACTTTTTATTTAGATCTATAAAATTTAGGTTCAAAAATGGAAGTTTTATGGAAGAAATCACACTTTCAGGGAGAAAACACCGTCAACAATTCAAGGACATGAAAAGAGGAAGAGAAAAAAATAGGTTGATGTGATGAAATTCAAGGAAGAAAGCTAATTTTTTAATGGAAGATTTCATATTCAGGAGAAAAAGCAAGAGGAAAATTGTTGAAGGAAATAAAGGAAGAACGAAGATAAGGATAAGAACAAAACGTTGTGATTTTTATCACAAACATAAGCTCGCACAGATGGTTTGAGTTGCAGCGAATAAGCAAGAGGTCACGGGTTCGAATTCGCAGAGACACATATTTTTTATTTTTCAGTGGCGAATAAGAGAATAAAGAAAAAAGTTGTGGGTTAATTTCGCAGAGAGGTTCTTGAACAGCTTGGTTCAATGAGCAATATGTGAGTTTGAGGTCGCAAGTTCGAATTCACTTGCGAGCATAATTTTCTTCTTTTTACGTAAGGGAAAAATGGATAATTTCGCAAGGTTGTTTCATTATTTCGCAAACAAGAGGCAAGACAGATTGGTTATCTCACGAAATTAATGAGTTCATGGTCGCGTGTTCAAATCCCAACAAATGTATATTTTTCGCATGGATATTTCGCAAGGGTATTTCACACATAAGAAAGTAAGTTATTATTTCGCAGAGATAGTTCGCAAACAGAAGCCAGCAAAGTTGGTCAGAGGTAAAGACAATGAGCTTGAGGTCGCAGGTTCAATTCCCACCTCTCGCGAATTTTCGCATATTTTTTGAACTTTCAAATGAGAAGAAATGGAATAAGGTTATGAAATTATGTGTTTCTTTCGCAAACAACAAGTAAGCGCAGATGGTCGTGGATTAGGAGTATGGGTTAGAGTTCGCATGATCAATTCTCGCAAAGCTCAATATTTTTCACACTTTTGGAACTACCGAAAAGAAAGGAAGAATAATAGAGTGGCAATATGTGTTTCTTTCGCAAGTCGAAGCTAGCTCGGATGGTCAGCAGTAAAGGGAAGGAGTTTGATGTCTAGGGTTCGAATCTCCCCATTCGCAAAGAGTTTTTGCACTTCGCAAATGTTTACCTTGCGAACGTTCGCAGCACGAACACTTCGCAGATGTTCGTTTGCTTCACGCCAATGTTTATTTCGTACAGTCTTTGATAATTTCGTAAGGATATTTCGCAAGAAGAAAGTAGGTGGTTATTTCGCAGACACACTTCGCAGAGGCAGTGGCTAGCACAGCTTGGTCGTGAAGCATGAATGCAAGCGTAAGGTCGCAGGATCAATTCTTGCTCTCGCACATTTATTTTTGTTATGCGAAATTTCACACGGACTTTGCTTATCTCGCAAAGAAGAAAGTTGATGATTATCTCGCAAATTAATTTCGCAAGAGAGGGTTAGAACAGCTTGGTATGATGCGAGAATATGCAAGAGGCAGGTCAAGGGTTCAAATCTCATTTCTCACATTTCTTTTTGCCATGAGATAATTATATTTTGTGCGACCTTTATACATTTCAAGGATGCTAGCTTCACAAGCCAATCATATACTTCGCAAGAGACGACAACAACAACAAACCACAAAAGCTAAGTACCACTTTCCTTGAACATTTTACTTTTACAACAAATAAAAAGATTTTTGATTTGATTTACAAAAAGCGATTCAATCGCAAGATTACAAATATTACTAAGATTTTAAGATTATAAAGACTTCAAAATTACAAAGATTTCTAGATTTCAAAGTTACAAAAAAAAAAAAAAAAAAAATTCAATTTATATATTTATAGAATATTTCTTTTATAGACAATAAAGGATTTTTGATTTGAATAACAAAACGCGATACGATCGCAGAATTATAAAGATTTCACAACTACAAAGATTTCGTGACTATAATGTATTAGAATTTTTCTTGAATATTTACTTTGCTTCAAATGATATGATATTATGAGAATGAATGAAAGAAATGACAGAAATGAAGGAATGAATGAAAGGATGAATGAAAGAATGAAGACATGCGATAATTTCACAGAGATAATGGAAATGCGATAATTTCGCAAAGATAATGAGAAGAGATAATCAAAAATGAATGATTGAACGAATTGACAAAAATGAATGAGTGAGTGAATGGGACGAACCTTTATGGCGTACACCCTAGTTCGCGAATGATATTTCGCAAGAGGCAAATGTAAGACCTAAAGTGCGTCATATAAGGGGTATCTCTTGACATGGCTCAGCTGAAAAGGTTACACCGCTCCCGGAACCCGAGTCATGGAGATTTGGGGCCCATGAAAGCCTATCCGGGAGAGATACCTTGGATTTCCAACTATATATATAAGGTTATACCCCGGTTGGACGCCCGAGGGTCTCTTCCAAGGAGTCGAGTGTATGCTCAAGGCGCCGGGTACACGGTTGAGCCAAGAGTGCCTCGGGGCATTTGAAGTGTCTCGGCCATTCTTGGCAAGTCTTGGTATATGCTGCACTCGGCCCGAAGAAAACTCCACTTAGGGTGCAGTCTCGTAACCATAAGCCATATAGGTATAAGGGATAAGAGGTCGCAAAACAATCGGTTGTTGTTAAGACCTGGATGGGAGGAGCTAGTCTTGTATGGCCGATGTACGCCTCCTTGAAGGGGCAACCAGGGAGAAGATAAGGGCGGCACCCTCCATTAGGGAGCCGATAAGTGTCAAAAGACGCAAATGTCATGAGGCTTTATTTTCGCAAGGAAATTTAGGCTTGTCATATTTGTGCAATGATCCTGAAGAGGCAATAATACAAAAGACAAAGATAAGGCGAGATCAATGGGTCTTTACATGAAAGTGTAAAGACGTCCTGCGATTTCGTCGCAAGACGAGCAATGTCATGGGGCTTTATGTTCGCAAGAATATTTAGGCCTCGTCATATTGTCGCAATAATGAGGGGTGGCAAAATAAGACCTTTAACTAGGAAGGCGAAATAAGACCACACAAGAAACTCGATAAGGCAAGACCAATGGGTCATTACATGAAAATGTAAAGACGTCCTGCGATCTTGTCGCAATGACAAAATTCAACATAAACATTTTGAATGTAAGTAACAGAGATCTTTCATCGCAAAAAGATTACATGATAAGCTTACGAGCTTGATAAAATGATTAAATGATAAACTTGCGAACATGTACATAATAATGAGACTGAGGCAATGCAAATGCCACACACTTGATATTATGATCATATTATTATGCGATACTAATAGTGCAGGAATAAGAAAAGATGAAGCACAAGTAAGAACTTGCGAGAAACAATAAATACGCAAAGAGGAATGCATATACTAGAGACAAAATCAGAGAAATGAAGAATGGAAGCGATTTAAAGCTACATCAAGTTTAGAACGGCAAAATAAGCTAAGTAACACAAACATTAGTTATACATTGCAGTAGATAAGCATTCTCATCATACAAGCATCATACTCGCATCATGAAAGCATCGCATAAGCATTTCATGGCATAAATATCGCATACACATTTCATAACATAATCATTACATAAGCATTATATTCGAACAAGTATTTTACAGAATTTCGCAGAATGTGATTATTTCACAAGATAAGATAATCAGCCTGAAGAGATTATACTATCGCATGAGCACAAAACATGACACAGAGGAAAAATAAGAATGCAAAAACAATTCGCTCAATCAACACTTTCTCAAGGATTCTACCCTCATCGATAAAGAACAGAGGCAACTATGGATAACCAAGAAAACATTTTATGTTCTTCATCTTCTCGGCAAGAATCATTTCCAAAGTGGATGTTCACTAATGAACAACAAGAATCCTCATCAAAAATGGAGTAATAATTTCGCATGAATAGAGGCAATACTTCTTATTCGCAATCAAGGACAGATACTTCTTATACTTCAAAAAGGATACTTCATACTTCTTATATATTTCGAGGATTAAGTACTTCTTATATTTCTTCAAGGATACTTCATACTTCGCATACTTCAAGAGTTGATACTTCTTATTTATTTCGCAAATCTTCGAACTTCGCAAAAGAATAGAGGCAAGTACGTACTTTTCAAGTCCAAGATTCTTTCGCTCGTTCCTTCATCAACAAAGATCAAAGACTATTACAAGAATGGATTTTTTTCTTAAAGATTGCTCTTCAAGCAATATTCAAGAAAAAGAGGCAAGATGTAGGATCCAAATATCGCAACAACTACACACTTGCGGAATCTTCATTAACAACGTCGCGAAACCGTCGCAAAGTGATTTCGTAAATGACATAACAAATGACGATAGCGTAAACATGAAGAAAGTGCGAAGATCTTGCGAAAACTAAAGTGTCTCATGAGACTTAATATTTATACTCCTGCGAAATGTCGCAAGGTAAATCCGAAATTAAGGGAAATATTAGTTGTACATGAGGCGTCATCCACTATGTAAACACTATATAAAGAAGAGAGCAGGAGAGAGAAAGAGAGGATATTTTTGGTAAGAGAGAGAGGGATATTTGGAGAGAGAGATTTATTTTCTTTATCATCTTCTTCCCTAAAATTAGATCTAGAGCTCTACAAAATATCCATTAATGGAGATTGTAAATCTAATTCTTATGTAACCTCAAAAATCATAGTGAAGAACCATGGATGTAGATCACATTGATCGAACCATGTAAAAAATCCTTGTGTCAATTTATATTTCTAGCACTTATATTTGAAATTTAGGTGATTAATAAGATTTAGATCTACAAAATATTATGAGGGGTGTAGTGTGGGATTTCCTGCAACTACATATGCGCTAGAAACAGGGAGAGAGTAATGGATTTTGTCCTTCCTGTAACTTGTTGGATCAAGAAATTTCCATGAAAATTAGTTACTGTTCATACTTTTTATTTAGATCTATAAAATTTAGGTTCAAAAATGGAAGTTTTATGGAAGAAATCACACTTTCAGGGAGAAAACACCGTCAACAATTCAAGGACATGAAAAGAGGAAGAGAAAAAAATAGGTTGATGTGATGAAATTCAAGGAAGAAAGCTAATTTTTTAATGGAAGATTTCATATTCAGGAGAAAAAGCAAGAGGAAAATTGTTGAAGGAAATAAAGGAAGAACGAAGATAAGGATAAGAACAAAACGTTGTGATTTTTATCACAAACATAAGCTCGCATGAGATGGTTTGAGTTGCAGCGAATAAGCAAGAGGTCACGGGTCTGAATTCGCAGAGACACATATTTTTATTTTTCAAGTGGCGAATAAGAGAATAAAGAAAAAGTTGTGGGTTAATTTCGAGAGAGGTTCTTGAACAGTTGGTTCAGTCGAGCAATATGTGAGTTTGAGGTCGCAAGTTCGAATTCACTTGCGAGCATAATTTTCTTCTTTTTACGTAAGGGAAAAATGGATAATTTCGCAAGGTTGTTTCATTATTTCGCAAACAAGAGGCAACGACAGTTGGTTATCTGCAGAAATTAATGAGTTCATGGTCGCGTGTTCAAATCCCAACAAATGTATATTTTTCGCATGGATATTTCGCAAGGGTATTTCACACAGAAGAAAGTAAGTTATTATTTCGCAGAGATAGTTCGCAAACGAAGCCAGCAAAGTTGGTCGTGAGGTAAAGACAATGAGCTTGAGGTCGCAGGTTCAATTCCCACCTCTCGCGAATTTTCGCATATTTTTTTTTGAACTTTCAAATGAGAAGAAATGGAATAAGGTTATGAAATTATGTGTTTCTTTCGCAAACAACAAGTAGCGCAGATGGTCAGGGATTAGGAGTATGGGTTAGAGTTCGCATGATCAATTCTCGCAAAGCTCAATATTTTTCACACTTTTTGGAACTACTGAAAAGAAAGGAAGAATAATAGAGTGGCAATATGTGTTTCTTTCGCAAGTCGAAGCTAGCTCGGATGGTCAGCAGAAAGGGAAGGAGTTTGATGTCTAGGGTTCGAATCTCCCCATTCGCAAAGAGTTTTTGCACTTCACAAATGTTTACCTTGCGAACGTTCGCAGCACGAACACTTCGCAGATGTTCGTTTGCTTCACGCAAATGTTTACTTCGCATGATCTTTGATAATTTCGTAAGGATATTTCGCAAGAAGAAAGTAGGTGGTTATTTCGCAGACACACTTCGCAGTAGCAGGGGCTAGCACAGTTGGTTGAGAAGCATGAATGCAAGCGTAAGGTCGCAGGATCAATTCTTGCTCTCGCACATTTATTTTTGTTATGCGAAATTTCACACGGACTTTGCTTATCTCGCAAAGAAGAAAGTTGATGATTATCTCACAAATTAATTTCGCAAGAGAGGGTTAGAAGCAGTTGGTATGATGCGAGAATATGCAAGAGGCAGGTCAAGGGTTCAAATCTCATTTCTCACATTTCTTTTTTCTGCGAGATAATTATATTTTGTGCGACCTTTATACATTTCAAGGATGCTAGCTTCACAAGCCAATCATATACTTCGCAAGAGACAACAACAACAGCAAACCACAAAAGCTAAGTACCACTTTCCTTGAACATTTTACTTTTACAACAAATAAAAAGATTTTTGATTTGATTTACAAAAAGCGATTCAATCGCAAGATTACAAATATTACTAAGATTTTAAGATTATAAAGACTTCAAAATTACAAAGATTTCTAGATTTCAAAGTTACAAAAAAAAAAAAAAATTCAATTTGTATATTTCTCTAGAATATTTCTTTTATAGACAATAAAGGATTTTTGATTTGAATCACAAAACGCGATACGATCGCAGAATTATAAAGATTTCACAACTACAAAGATTTCAGGACTATAATGTATTAGAATTTTTCTTGAATATTTACTTTGCTTCAAATGATATGATATTATGAGAATGAATGAAAGAAATGACAGAAATGAAGGAATGAATGAAAGGATGAATGAAAGAATGAAGACATGCGATAATTTCGCAGAGATAATGGAAATGCGATAATTTCGCAAAGATAATGAGAAGAGATAATCAAAAATGAATGATTGAACGAATTGACAAAAATGAATGAGTGAGTGAATGGGACTGAACCTTTATGGCGTACACCCTAGTTCGCGAATGATATTTCGCAAGAGGCAAATGTAAGACCTAAAGTGCGTCATATAAGGGGTATCTCTTGACATGGCTCAATGAAAAGGTTACACCGCTCCCGGAACCCGAGTCATGGAGATTTGGGGCCCATGAAAGCCTATCCGGGAGAGATACCTTGGATTTCCAACTATATATATAAGGTTATACCCTGGTTGGACGCCCGAGGGTCTCTTCCAAGGAGTCAGTGTATGCTCAAGGCGCCGAGGTACACGGTTGAGCCAAGAGTGCCTGGGGCATTTGAAGTGTCTCGGCCATTCTTGGCAAGTCTTGGTATATGCTGCACTCGGCCCGAAGAAAACTCCACTTAGGGTGCAGTCTCGTAACCATAAGCCATATAGGTATAAGGTATAAGAGGTCACGAAAACAACTGCTTGTTGTTAAGACCGGATGGGAGGAGCTAGTCTTGTATGGCCGATGTACGCCTCCTTGAAGGGGCAACCAGGGAGAAGATAAGGGCGGCACCCTCCATTAGGGAGTTGATAAGTGTCAAAAGACGCAAATGTCATGAGGCTTTATTTTCGCAAGGAAATTTAGGCTTGTCATATTTGTGCAATGATCCTGAAGAGGCAATAATACAAAAGACAAAGATAAGGCGAGATCAATGGGTCTTTACATGAAAGTGTAAAGACGTCCTGCGATTTCGTCGCAAGACGGCAATGTCATGGGGCTTTATGTTCGCAAGAATATTTAGGCCTGTCATATTGTCGCAATAATGAGGGGTGGCAAAATAAGACCTTTAACTAGGAAGGCGAAATAAGACCACACAAGAAAACTGATAAGGCAAGACCAATGGGTCATTACATGAAAATGTAAAGACGTCCTGCGATCTTGTCGCAATGACAAAATTCAACATAAACATTTTGAATGTAAGTAACAGAGATCTTTCATCGAAAAAAAGATTACATGATAAGCTTGCGAGCTTGATAAAATGATTAAATGATAAACTTGCGAACATGTACATAATAATGAGACTGAGGCAATGCAAATGCCACACACTTGATATTATGATCATATTATTATGCGATACTAATAGTGCAGGAATAAGAAAAGATGAAGCACAAGTAAGAACTTGCGAGAAACAATAAATACGCAAAGAGGAATGCATATACTAGAGACAAAATCGAGGAAATGAAGAATGGAAGCGATTTAAAGCTACATCAAGTTTAGAACGGCAAAATAAGCTAAGTAACACAAACATTAGTTATACATTGCAGTAGATAAGCATTCTCATCATACAAGCATCATACTCGCATCATGAAAGCATCGCATAAGCATTTCATGGCATAAATATCGCATACACATTTCATAACATAATCATTACATAAGCATTATATTCGAACAAGATAACCAAGAAAACATTTTATGTTCTTCATCTTCTCGGCAAGAATCATTTCCAAAGTGGATGTTCACTAATGAACAACAAGAATCCTCATCAAAAATGGAGTAATAATTTCGCATGAATAGAGGCAATACTTCTTATTTGCAATCAAGGACAAATACTTCTTATACTTCAAAAAGGATACTTCATACTTCTTATATATTTCGAGGATTAAGTACTTCTTATATTTCTTCAAGGATACTTCATACTTCGCATACTTCAAGAGTTGATACTTCTTATTTATTTCGCAAATCTTCGGAACTTCGCAAAAGAATAGAGGCAAGTACGTACTTTTCAAGTCCAGTATTCTTTCGCTCGTTCCTTCATCAACAAAGATCAAAGACTATTACAGCATGAATTTTTTCTTAAATATTGCTCTTCAAGCAATATTCAAGAAAAAAGAGGCAAGATGTAGGATCCAAATATCACAACAACTACACACTTGCGGAATCTTCATTAACAACGTCGCGAAACCGTCGCAAAGTGATTTCAGAAATGACATAACAAATGACGATAGCGTAAACATGAAGAAAGTGCGAAGATCTTGCGAAAACTAAAGTGTCTGCGAGACTTAATATTTATACTCCTGCGAAATGTCGCAAGGTAAATCCGAAATTAAGGGAAATATTAGTTGTACATGAGCTGTCATCCACTATGTAAACACTATATAAAGAAGAGAGCAGGAGAGAGAAAGGGAGGATATTTTTGGTAAGAGAGAGAGAGATATTTGGAGAGAGAGATTTATTTTCTTTATCATCTTCTTCCCCTAAAATTAGATCTAGAGCTCTACAAAATATCCATTAATGGAGATTGTAAATCTAATTCTTATGTAACCTCAAAAATAGTAGTGAAGAACCATGGATGTAGATCACATTGATCGAACCATGTAAAAAATCCTTGTGTCAATTTATATTTCTAGCACTTATATTTGAAATTTAGGTGATTAATAAGATTTAGATCTACAAAATATTATGAGGGGTGTAGTGTGGGATTTCCTGCAACTACAGGAATCAAAGTCGACCCAGCCAAAGCCCAATCCATCCTCACGATGCCACCTCCACAAACTGTGAAAGAACTCCAGAGCTTCATGGGTAAGGTAAACTACATCCGGCGTTTTATACCGGGTTTAGCTCAGCTTATTGCTTCATTCACCTCCCTGCTGAAGAAGGGGGCAAGTTTTGTTTGGATGACACTACAACAAGAGGCTTTTCAGAAGATTCAACAGATATTGTCATCCCCAGCCGTCATGAAATCTCCCGTACAAGGAAGAACGTTGTGTCTCTACACTGCTTTTAGTGATGCTACTGTCGGGGCTCTTCTCGCCCAAGAAGATGATGAAGGAATTGAGCACCCTATATACTACTGATAGGTGTTGTAAAACACCTAATTTTATATCTATTGTTTATGCTTTCTTTACGAGTTTCTTGTGAATTATGTATCTTATGTGTGCTTTTGAGTTTATTAGGTGCAATGGAGTCATTTGGAGCAAAAATACCAATTGGAACTCGTTCAAATACAAGATTTCTACTTTTGATTGTGTAAAGGACGAGAAGATGAAGACAATGCCGAAAGAACGGAGTCATTCCGACATCGTATGAAGAAGTTATGGGCGAAACAAGAATGAAGCTGGAACTAAACTGTCAGTCTTCCAGGACTGAAAGTTGAATGAAGATCGCTAAGGGACACCCTCATGTTAAGGGGCGGACATTTTCAAAGGAAGTGCTAAAGGGAGTCGAGTTTTGTTCACTGGGGGGCGGCCAGATTCAAATGATGTTAAGGGCACCCACTTATTATCTCCGGGCACTTCTTCTTCATTATTTGTAAAATAGAACCATGCAATGGCAGTCAGAACTTGATGATCATAATGATCAAAATAATGGTGGATTTTGAAGAAGAGATATTCGAGCTTCTGAGAGCATCATTGGGTTTCGGGCGAGAGGAAGCTTGGGTAGAGCCTCGATTTCAAATCAATTGGCTCGAGCAAGTTCAGGGAGATGATGATGCTGGTGTTCGTGATGATTTCGATGTTGCTGGTAATGACTAAGATGATGATGGAGTTCAGCTCGAGATGAAAATACAGAGAGCGCTCGAAGAACAGCGTGGAAGAAAGAACGACAGTTGCTGCCATTATTGGCAGTTGACGATGAGAGTAATAACAGAGAAGATGAAGATGGTGAGAATCGAGCTCGAGTTGAAATAGTGGTGTTGATGACGCTGAGAGGATGTAGAGAAATATAGAGGGGCATGACAGTGACAATGATCATCGGCGAGAGATGCAGAGAAGGTGGAGTCTCAATGAACGCTGCTGTGCTTTCGATGAAGTGATGATGGTACTCGGTAATGGTGGATGTTTTTTTATCAGAGATGACTAGATGCTGCTGTGATGATGAGCACTCGAGTTGGAATAGGTTGTTTTCGGTGACGAGATTGATCGTGATGATCCTGGCAGAGAAGAAGAACTTGAGTATTGGCAGCGAATGACGATGGAGTCTAGGTGATTGAGAATGGGGTTGCTGCCGACAATTGAAGTTTATGGAGTTCGAGCTACAAAACAGAGAAGATGGCCAAGCTTGGCAGTACTAAAGAGGAGATGGTTCGAGTCTCTGTTGCTGCTGTTGTTTCCACGGTGGAATAGGTTTGAGCTCGAGAAGAAGCTAATGGAGATGGCAGTGATTATATTTCCGGTGGTGGAGTGTGCTGATAATCTCTGGAGTCCGAATTTGGGTGTGCTGCCATTATCGGATGATAAAAAGAAGAACTCGAGCAGAGAAGTGAAGATGATGATCGATGCTTTTATAGAGATGGACGGAGCTTGAGCTTTGCTGTAGATAACGAAGACTGATGGTTATTGGTTGGTGGTTGTCCGATGTTCTCGAGATTTCATGGTTGGATATGGGACCGAGTTTGAGAGAAGTCAGGGAGTTGGTGATCGAGTTTGGTTGCTGTGAAAGACCAGCTGAGATAAATGGTGAAGATTCCCGAAGCAAGTACAATTACTTAATTTCTCCGATCCAAAACTCCCACTCACCGACTATGCATCCTTATCAAATAAGGAATTGTCGCACAAGTTAGGCTTTGTACACAAGCCTATATAAAGGCAGTAGCCGAGCAGAGAAAATCTTTATCTCTTACTTTTGCCTCTACTTTGTTTTCTAGGGTTGACAACATGAAACCTTTTCTCTTTCTTCTTGTTATGAACTCCATGAATATGAGCTAGAGTTTTCTTTTGGTTATGGATTAGTTGGATTTCCAAACATGAGTTTTTGTTCAATAAATTAGTTTTCTCTCATATTATCGTTTATGATTTACCATTAATATTGTCATATGATTGAATGTTTGTTTTGTCAAGTTGCAAATTGGTAGAACTCACATGCATGTCTTTTGCTAGATTAGGGTTATTATACGCAAAAGTGATAATTCCTGATTTGAAGTAGCATAATTATGATTATAGTTTGTAGTGATATATTCTTATGATCATATGTGAACCATAACCTTTGTTAAATCGGATTAGTGCTTTTACACGTTCGATTGCTTTGATTGGACTGATTTCATAGAACCTAATGCATCTAGGGAATTAAACTTGATTAGTGCTTTTACACGTTAGGTTGTTCTTTTAGATAGAATTCATATTCGCATCTTTTAATGTGTTTGTTGATGACAAGAGGAGATTAGCGGGATATTCTTGCGATCAAGGTATTTTAGGGCCTTTGATAAAAGTTGAGATTAAAATATCAATTCTAATTATCGTGTAGAAAACATGTTTGTGATTGAAGATGAAATCCATGACCAATACTTTCTCATCCTTGATTTGCGTGTTTACTTTTTATTGTTTGCTTTTATTTAGTTTATTATATAAAAATCACAAACCCCTTGTTATTTATAGGAACCAAACAATTTGACAACCAAGACCTCTCTGTGGGAACGATCCTTTCTTGCCCTTGCTTCATTATATATTTTGAGTAGTAAGAAAGTGTAATTTATTTTTGACGCCTACGACAGCGATCAACTACTTTAGTCGGACTTTGAGGGATGCTGAGCTCAGATAACCTAAGGCAGAAAAAGCGTGCCTATCTCTAATTCACTCAATTCAGAAGTTTAGGCATTATCTGCTCTCAAAAAAAGTGGTGCTGATATCCAAGTCCGATCCTGTGAAGTTCTTACTTTCAAAACCGGCCCTGATAGGAAGGCCAGCAAAATGGCTCCTCCAAATGTCAGAGTTTGATATAACGTGTGCTTCCCTAAGGGCTATCAAAGGACAAGCGGTCGCAGATTTACTAGCAGCTTTCCCAGGAGAGGGTACCACAGCACTTCACGAAGACTTTCCTGGAGAATTTCCGGAAATCTCTTTTGTCAAAGAAGAAGCGTGGCTACTATTTTTCGATGGCTCCACCACCCCTAGCGATAATACCGGAGGAGCAGGCGTGGTTCTAGTATCTCCAACCGGCGAAGTTTTCTTGCATTCCTTCAAGTTAGACTTTCATTGCACCAATAATTTAGCAGAATATGAAGCCTTTCTCATAGGGTTATCATTAGCCAAGCAAGATGGAGCCACACGTCTGGAAGTAAGGGGTGATTCTAAATTACTGGTTAACCAGATGAATGGAGTATACGCACTGAATCAAAGCGCTGGGCATTGATTCGAACAGGACGATCGGTCATGTGCAAAGATGAGCCGCTGGTGTGCAAGCTGACATCTCTTGGGCCGTCTGAAATTAGATCTAAGCCACTCGATTCGGCTGGAGAATATGAGTGATCACGATCGATTTATGACAGTAGTGCGTTGCCGCAAAGCATTTTTTAGGGTTTTCAAACGGCGCGTTCTCCCTTCTTTGGGCCGGCGATTTGATGTGCTCTGGTCTTGTTATGAGCGAGTCGATCGACCAAGTGTGGAGTTGGGTCGATGGTGAACACGTTATCAATTCTTTAATTATTCGAAGGAAAATCTAAGATGTCCAACTAGGCTAGCTAAGTTGGGCGGTCGTAATGTTTTGAGACCGTTTTGGCCGGCCTTAGCTCTTTTGAGCTATTTTTCAACAGCGCGATCATCCTACTTTGGGCAATTATTTTGATACGCCTACGGATTGCCGGGTGAGGTTCGATCGACTAAAGATGAAGGTGATTTGCCGGTGAACACAACGACGCCTCTTTGATCGCCCAAAACACGATCTACACCGTCCATTTTGGTTAGATAAGTTGGACGGATGCGATGCTTCTAAGACCGTCATGGTCGGTCTAGCTCGTTTGAGCCTTCTTTTTAATAGCGTGAACGTCCATGTTCAGGCCAGCGTTTGAGTGTGCATCGGATGAGCTAAGGAGTTTTGACCGGCAGGGATGCTAGTGGGCCCGCCGGTATTTATCGTGACGATCGCCTAGTCCTGTTAGGAGTAGGCTAGACCTATTAAATTTTATGGCCAAATCATGTGGCCGTGGTCGTTTCTTAAGATCGATATGGACAGTCTGGATTTCCCTTAAGGAATTTAAACGCGTTCGATCGCGCTAACTTTTAATTGAAAGGTGTGTAAACACGTTGGTCTCTTTGTCAGAGAGTGATGCAGCCTGTGTGAGTACTTCCATGTAGATCTCAATGATTCATGCTACTCTGCTGAGAGTGAAAATTTAATCGTCATGTCATGTCAATATTGAGAGTTCGGCTGGGAACACAGCGTAGGAAAATACTAGGCAAGTCATGCATTAATGAATAATGCTGGTGGAAGATAAAATTCACAGAATATTTTGGGATTGCTGTTGCACGCACCATTCTGAGTAAATTTCATATATACAGATATATTGAATTGCTCAATACATATGTGAGCGAAGAGGCTTAAGCACTCATTGCTTTTAAATGGCTTCTGTTCCTTTGCAGGATGACAACGCATTAAATACAGGTTTTACGATTTTAGCCCTTGAATTAAAAACCACCATCAACATTAAGTCCCCTGCTTAGTACGTAACAGTGACATTGTTGCGGGGTAAGCACTAGATGGTGACAAATAAAGTTAAAACTTATGAGACAAAATTAGATGTTACCAGGAGAGATGGGTCGGCATGTCCTTGGAACATGTCACGTTCAAGAGGTGTCCAGGTAAGCGTTCCCCTAGCATGATGTCGGTTGGCCCAGGTAGATTAGGCATACTGTTGGTTGGGATCTCAAATTGCATTCCAAGTCCCTTGTACATCTGAGTATCGTTCGAGAGTGTGTTCAAGCTTTCCTGGCCTCGGTTAGCATGGAGGAAAAGTGGAGGCGCGATGAAGCATCTCAGCTAACAAGTGCTAGGGCTGGAAGGTTTGCTGCCCGACTAAAGTGAAGGAGGGTGGATCATAACATGAACTCCTGGATAAACATGAATACCCTTTTCATGACGACGTCATAATCCTCGACTCTGATACGGACGAGACCTATCATGAGGAATATCCTTAAAAGGCTGCTGAAGCAATTTCTGAAAAAAGATGTTGAAGCAGCTCGAGAGGATATTGAAGCGGCTCGAGAGGATGTTGAAGCGGCTTCCGGAGAGGATGTTGAAGCAGCTTCCGGAGAGGACTCTAGTGAATGCGCCATTGGCCCTGGCGTTGATGGCAATTCTTAGTAGTCTTTGTTTCATGTGTCTAGAGCCGTGGGCTTGATCAAATAATAATCCCTCATTCATGCTTTGCTTTTATGATTTTATGTTTCAGGATGAATGAATGAAATCTCCCGACTAAGAAATCCAAATTCTTAGAAAGATCTCGCAATACCTTGAAACCTTAGACGTAGCGCTCCCATTAAGGTTAGAGTAGAGCCCGTGTACATGATTTTGCAATCTGAGCTCTCCCACTCTTTTGTTTGATATTCCCCTTGCAGACTACACGCTTCTTGAAGGTTTGTGGCGTGCCGGCTAGGTAGGTAGAAGGATGGACGTTGTGCCGCGAATCTTTAAGGACTTCGTTTCAAGCGATATCTTTTGAGCCTCTTCTGAATCTTTGATGGTTGTATGGAATGGGATGCGATGAGCAGTCCCCAGTTACACTTCAGATTCGATAGTGTGGCTGGATACGTGAAAACATCTCTTATTTGTACTTTTGGAGTCTTTGATGCACATGTACGTCTTTATGTTGAGAATTTCCTGCGGCTCGTAAAGCTTCAATAGTGATGATGCTGATATTAGAAATAAACCGGTTGAGGGACGTGAAGGAATCCTGTGCTGGTAGTCCTCAGGTGTAATTATCCCGAGCTCATTTTCTCTTAAAAGACGTACTTCCATTGTATTTGCTGGTAAGGTGTTGAAGGCCTCTAAAGATAGCGCTGAAGCGACTTCTTCTGGAGAGAGCATTGAAGCGGCTTCAGGAGAGAGAGAGCGTTGAAGTGGCTTCTTCTGGAGAGAGCATTGAAGCGGCTTCAGGAGAGAGAGCGTTGAAGCGGCTTCTTCTGGAGAGAGCGTTGAAGCGGCTTCAGGAGAGAGCGTTGAAGCGACTTCTTCTGGAGAGAGCGTTGAAGCGTCTTTAGGAGAGAGCGTGTGTTGAAGCGGCTTCTGGAGCGTGCGTTGAAGCGACTTCTTATGGAGAGAGCATTGAAGAGGCTTCAGGAGAGAGCGTTGAAGCGGCTTCAGGAGAGAGCGTTGAAGCGGCTTCTTCTGAGGAGAGCGTTAAAGCGGCTTCAAGAGAAAGCGTTGAAGCAACTTCATCTGGAGAGACCGTTGAAGCGACTTCTTCCGGAGAGAGCGTTGAAGTAGCTTCAGGAGAGAGCGTTGAAGCGGCTTCTTCTGGGGAGAGCGTTGAAGCGGCTTCAGGAGAGAGCGTTGAAGCGGATTCTTCTGGAGAGAGTGTTGAAGAGGCTTCTGGAGAGAGCGTTCGTTCAAGCATCTTCATGAGAGAGCGTTGAAGCGGCTTTAGGAGAGAACTCCAGTGACGGCGCCCTTAACCCTTGATTTTGAAAAATAAGGTCTTCCCGTTCTTTTGAGGCGATATGATATGGCAGATGGGAAGACGACACACAAATAGTACTGGCCGGCAAGTCGTGTTTTCTCCTCATAGGAAATAATACTGTTTCTACTGTAACATCTCAACGCATGCAATGCTGGCAATGGTGATTCGAAATAGGGGAGATAAAAACAATGGTTAAGGATTCGACCAACCTTCAGTTTGATTTTCCCTTGTAAATTACATGCTTCTTGATTGACCATCTCTCTTGTGTTAAAAAAAGTCCTTGACTGACGGCGAAGGAATTTCATGCTGAGCCTCAGTCCCCAAGTGTGGTTTATGTGATTCTATCATGTGCGGTCGATGAGTTTACCATGATGAGGATATCACCCTCTTGCTGATGACTATGTACAAAACAGGTTGGCTGGAGCTTGGATGGCTGTGATCACGATCCTTGACAAGGATGAGTGATGACTACAGGCAAAAATCTTGGTAGTGACGAGTGGTGGCTACGTCCATGGATCTTGAAAGGAAGTAGCGGCATCTACGAGCACGAACCTTGGTCGGCCACGACCATGAATATTAACGGGCTTTAATAAATCACGCATGCGAGTTTATTCTCTCTTCTTTATTTTTTGATGAAGCAGCTCTTCCATGATTCCATGTGTGCGGAAACTCGCCTATCGTTGTTTGCATAAATGCTCCATCATGGTCTGTACGGTTTCGTGGACGGAGTCCCCAGGAACTATGCAACTCCCGATGGGAAGAGGGTTTCTGCGAACTCCTTCAGTGCCTAATTGAAGTTTTCCTGCATCTGTGGTAACGACAATATTTGGGATTTATGTTTGGTGGGCGCCCGATAGGAGGTAGTTTGATGGCATCATCTTGAATCCATACTTCTAGGAGTTCAATTACTTCATCGATCGGGAACGGGAAGTTTGGAGCAGCATCTCCAGTTTCTTGTTGTTGTGCAGGAGTCTTAGCCGCGGCCCTTCGGGATGGGGCCGTCTGATGCGCTGGTGCTGCACATTTTAGTTGTTGTTCTGTGACTGGAGATTTTCTCTTTCCTCCTATGCTCACCACGCTTACAGAGGGCTGAGTGTTGTATTTTTTGTTGATGAGACGTCTGTTTCCTCGAATCTCACGTGTATTTTCATTCCTCGTGGGCCTGATTCCTTCCAGCAAGGCTGGTGCTGTTGTAGCCAACCGCTTAGCAGCTTCATGAAGTTCAGAGAACGTCTGGAAGCGCAGGTTCTCCAGTAAAGCGCGATAGACAGGTGCCATGCCATTAATTCACAACTCTAATAATTGATGTTCAGTCACATTTGGATCATAGTGCTTGAATCCAATTGGCTATGCGGTTTGGTGTAATGTTGTTGTACTGTGTACGCTCTCACGGTAAGTGACTTTGAGAACTCTTTCAAAGTGAGGACATGATTGTATTCGTGGTCTTCTAATGACTCCAGAAAACGAGAGATGTGTTCACGAGCATTACCAGTTCCGTCATAAAGGGAAAATTGAGGACAGGAGTATCCTCTCGGAAGAGGAACTCTTTGCACATCAGGAGGATACGGAGATTGATGCTAATGCATATCCACCGGGTTTTTCTTGCTTCGATTTTGGAGGAGACGCTCCAGATCCTCACGTGTGATGAAGTTGGACGGCTGATCCCTTTCTCTTGCGCGCTCAGGAGCAACATGAACTTCCTCATCTATGAATGCACGCCCTGTTGAAGTGCTTGCGCCAAAAGTGTTGAAAGTACTCCTTATTGGTTCCACGGGATGACGCGTCTCTTGTGGTAGTTGTTCTGTTAGCGTCTCGAGGAAAGTGAGTACCTCTTGCTGAGTTGTAGCCATGTCCGTCTGAGCCTTAGCGAGAACTTCTTGTCTTTCTATTAAATCTTCAATGGTAATAGGGGGTTGGCCTCCTCTGGCTCCTGCATTCTCTCATCCTGATGAGAAGTGGCAGTAGCTCTAGTAACGATCGGGGGTGTTACGCTTGAAGAAACATTGGGGGTGGCGGCAGCGGCTCTGGCTCTGGTAATTGGAGGTGTCACACCTAAGGGAATGTTTCCTGCGCCGCTGGTGTTGATGGTTGAGGATGTAGTGCCACGAGATGCGTTAATCGTGCTGGTAGGCGGTACAGTGGTGTCACCGACAGGAATGTTAACACTAGGGGTGTCATCAGCGCTAGTAACATCGGGATTTGTCGCTGATCCAGACCTAAGATCCACCATCTTGAATTTGAGAAAAATTGGAATGAAATTGAAAATTGATCTTGCAACCGAGAGATTAATCTCCCACTGTGGTCGTCAGTTGATTGAGGGTAAAAACTGATTCTGCTGTTTTTGGTAAATTTGGGTGTGTTGATGAGAAACGAATTCAAACCCTAAACAAATGTACTGCATGGGAGTACTTTTGAGTTCGAGAGATCAATCTGTAAGACTCTAGACTAAACCAAGAAATGGCCGTTCCAGATTCAATTCGGTCACAAGGTGAAGGGGAAGGGTTGATCTTAGGGAGGGAAGCGAAGAAGGTGTTTGAGATCAAAATTATGAAGGTGTGGGTCGTTTTTGACTTGTATCGAAAAATGGTTTCTAGCTACTTGTGTTGATAACACTTGTATTCTTCTTTCTTCTTGAAATAGATTGAAAACCTATTCATACCAGTCATTGAGCGCACCCTGATCTCATAGGAAGTGGAGGAAGTTAAGTAGTGGAGAAGTGGGTTTGTGCGGAAGGTGGTGATCATCGTGTTTCCGTTATGAGGAAGACCGATCACACGTTCGCCCACTAATCTCATTCACGTTAACCGTCCATCTTTCCTGACACTTTCTCGTAATGGGCGCGTTGCACACCGCACGCTGTAAACCGCCAGACTAATACCCCAGTTTGTGACATGTTTGATCTCTCGAGTAAGTGGGACTCGTTGCTGAAAGCAGCACGTAGTGCTTTTAGGTCAAATAATAATTTATTTGTAAAGCCGATATTTATAAAACATTGCTTATAATCAATGTATGTGAAGCATTGCTTTCGAATAAGCAGCTGAAAATAATCGATATGCTAGAAGCATCGTTGTTTTTGAGCTCGATCGAATCAGTCATGAATCAAGCATTTTAAAAGAAGCACGACCGGCCCTCTTTGGGTGTTTGTTTGAGGATCCTATGGGCAAGCTATCACTTGGTCGATCGCTCCCTGTGGGGAAGAGATGGCCGGTGATCACAATGCTACTTTGTTAGATTTCTGAAAACAAATCTACACTATCCAACTAGGCTGGCGAATTTGGATGGACGAGATGATTTGCGGCAGTTGTATATTGCCGTTGTCGTATTTAGGGTTTGGAAGTCGTGCGGTCATCCCTGTTTTAACTAGTTAAATCAAAGCGCCGTGCATTGATTCGAACTGGTCGATCGGTCATGTGCAAAGATGAGCCGCTGGTGTGCACACTGACATCTCTTGGGTCGTCTGAAATTAGATCTAAGCCACTCGATTCGGTGGCGAAGATGAATGGTCACGATCGATTTATGACAGAGTGCGTTGCATAAAAGCATTTTTTAGGGGTCAAACGGCGCGTTCTCTCTACTTTGGGCCGGCGATTTGATATGCTCTGGTCTTGTTATGAGCGAGTCGATCGACCAAGTGTGGAGTTGGGTCGATGGTGAACACGTTAGCACTTCTTTAGTTATTCGAAGGAAAATCTAAGCCATCTAACTAGGTTAGCTAAGTTGGGTGGTCGTGATGTTTTGAGACCGTTTTGGCCGGTCTTAGCTCTTTTGAGCTATTTTTCAACAGGGCGATCATCCTACTTTGGGCAATTGTTTTGATGCGCCTACGGATTGACGGGTGAGGTTCGATCGACTAAAGATGAAGGTGAGTTGCCGGTGAACACAACGACGCCTCTTTGATCGCCCAAAACACGATCTACGCCGTCCAACTTGGCTGGCTAAGTTGGACGGATGTGATGTTTCTAAGACCGTCATGGTCGGTCTAGCTCGTTTGAGCCTTCTTTTTAATAGCGTGAACGTCCATGTTCAGGCCAGCGTTTGAGTGTGCATCGGATGAGCTAAGGAGTTTCGACCGGCAGGGATGCTAGTGGGCCCGCCGGTATTTATCGTGACGATCGCCTAGTCCTGTTAGGAGTAGGCTAGACCTATTAAATTGTGTGGCCAAATCATGTAGCCGTGGTCGTTTCTTCAGACTGATATGGACAGTCTAGATTTCCATAGGTTTTGTATTTCTTATCCTTTTGTTTTTTATTTTTTGTTATTTCTTTTTCTGGTTCCGTATCATGTTAAAATTTCCCACCTTGACTTTACTAGGAGGATTCAATTACATTGAGGACAATGTAAGGTTTGAGTGTGGGGGAGTGGTTAAGCATGTATTTTAAAAAAAAAAAGTTTTGCATAAAACCTCCAACTTGTAGAGATTTTAGAGTCACTAGCATACTTCTAGATATGTTTACATAGAGAATTCTGACCGACATAATCGAACTTGGAAGTGTTAGAGAACTACATTCGGATTTCTTGCTTGTTAGAGTGTTAAATAATGGATTTAATCATGCCGGTGATGCAAATTAGGAGCAGGGAGAAATGCATTATTAGAGTTGCTGATCAATCATTAGTGGAGACTACCCATATTTATATCATGTGAGGCACCGACCAAATATTCTTTGTAGCTGACTAAAGAGCTTTCTTTTGAGTGTATGTCACCGTACGTTAATTCCGGGTAGAATGGTGAGCTACCCAACCTCCCACCAATAGAAGCACTACTCTTTGATCTCTTGAGTGCTAATTTTGTCAATCATGAGGGTGACGTCTATAGATGAAAGCCTCCTTCTTGTATTTCGATTTGCAGTTAGTACCATTCTCTCCACAACAACGGATCCATAGAAACACCATCATCATCAGCAAGGAGCGACATCAAAATCTACAAGGAAAGTTGAAGAAGTTCAAGGTTTACAAGCAACGGAACTAGAAAAAGAGCAAATTTCAAATTCAAGTAAAGCAACATACAAAGAGAAAATTTTTACATATATGTTGAAGACTTACAATACAATGAGCATAATTCTATATCCAAGTTGAAGACTTATTTACGAGAGCAAAGAAAATTAAAAGGTGAGAATTATTGAAGTTTATGATTTCAAGACGATACAAGTTGTGAAGAATCAAGCGGTAAAATACTTCTCCCACGGTCATGGTTTGTTTTATTTCACTTTGTTTTGTATTTTATTTCTCTTGTCTTCATAATAATCAAAAAAAAAAAAAAAATTGAAAAGAAAAAAAAAATTGAAAAGAAAATGAGACAAGAGAAAAATTTATCATTGTTTTTATTTAATTAATAAGCCGTGGGGAAGGAAAATCTATAAGGAAGTTTCAAGCGACAAGGATTTTGAAGAAAAAGGTTACAAATTGTCAAGGAATTACGAAATTCGAGAATTTATCATCAATAGTTGAAGCCAAATACGAAGACCAAAAAGATAAAGAGGAGGAGCGGAAGACGTTTCTATTGGATGCCGTGAGAGTGGTGTTATCATAATTGGCGATCGGATGTGAAGTTGAGTAAGTAATCTCATCCTCGATAATAGTGGTTGATTTCCTTTCTTAGAGATCGACAGAAAAATGGTTTTTTAAAATGTTAAAAGATGTGGGTTTTTAAAAATATTTCGGAAGTTGTCCTTCCCACCATTCAACGTTTTGCAGATTTCTCTCTTCATTCCTACCCTGTACACATGTGAGACCCATAAAAAGCCGTCTTTTTGAGTGCAATTATCATAAAATCCTTTTTGGTGAGGCAGAAGTCGAGGCGAAATACTTATTGATCGTTTCTCAAACACGCGTTCTCTCATTATGGTGTGGTTATTTCTCACTCAACATTTAAGAATGAGAATATGTTATTTATTATTTCTAACTTCTTATTACTAGCATGCAGAAACTCTATGTCCTCATAGCTCTTTGGATGCTTGGGACGCTGGAACGCTTTGAAGTTGTAAGTTTTAGTTTGATTTGCTCGAGGACTAGCAAAGTCTAAGTGTGGGGGATTTGATAGGTGTAGAATACACCTCGATTTACTATCTATTGGTTATGCTTTCTTTGCTATTTTCTAGTAAATTATGCATTTTACGCGTGTTTTGAGTTTTATTAGATACTCTGGAGTCGCACGAAGGAAAAGAACAAGAATCACTTTATTTGAGCAAAAAGGGCTACAAGGTTATTTCACAGGCGAGTGATATCGGGTGCCGAGCCAAGGATAAGAGGCAACTCTTTTGGAGGAGCACTAAAGACATTCCAGCTGAGGTTAAGGGGCTGTAAATTGGTTAGCCCTTATCAAGAGTGAACGGGTGTTTATACCCTATCCCTGGTGTGGATAAATCCAACCTAATCTATAACCCTATATCGAGAGAGTTTTCTCTCATTCATACATAGGAAGTGAGAAAGAAAAGCAGTTATGGCTGCTGTTGCTTCTGATTGAGATCAAAAATCAAAACAACAGATCGAGAAACAGGCAGAGAAGATGAACATAAAGAAGAAAACTCGGGTTATGATGAATTGTCTGTTGCTGATGTGGTTGATTTCACGGGGTTCGATCTGTAAAGAAATCAGAGAAGATAATGAGAGCTACCATGGATTTGCAGCGCTGTTGCTATCGATGGATTCATGATGAAATGAATGAGTTATATGAAGAACAGACATGGGTTGGTGACGAATTGATAGACTGAGACCAATTTGCAAGGGTGGTGCTGCTCAAAGGGATCTGATAATGGCTGAGATATTGATATTGTTGGCGGTCTCTACAATTGAGATGGATGTTAATCGAGATGGATGAAGTCACGTTGTTTGTGATTGGGTTTGTCTTTGAAAGATTATGGTGGTGATTGAGATCCAGAGAAGAAATCGACGATGAATTCAAGTTAGGGTTCGATTAGATGAAGATGATGTTTCTGATATGAAATTGAGAAATTATTGCAGCTGTTCCATTGAAGCCGTGAAACAGATGGGTTCAAATTGGCTTAAGGGTTAATCTGAATTATGAGAAATCGAGATGACGAAGCAGATACTGTTGAAGTGAAGCAGCTACTGTTGAAGTGAAGAACATCAAGAAATTGTGCTCGAATGATCTTAATAACTGTTGTTGATGTTGCTTTTCAAAAGGGTTGAACCTGTTGCTGTCAGGGGTTGTGGTGTTCTTGAAGCCAAGAGATGAGAATGGGGAAATAAGTTGAGTTGTTGTTGTGAGAATGAGTGGTTATTCAGAAGTCACAGGGAATGAAGATTAATGTGTAGATGAATGTTAGGAATGTTGCAAGAAAGAACGGCCTGAAATCGTCCTGAGAATAGTCGTAAAAACATAGGAAACTCTGTCTAATTCTCCATTCTGGTGAGTCGACTCGGCGATTCCAGATCCAACTCGTGAGTAAGACCAGCAAGACAGATTCAGATCAGCTGATTCATAAGCTGAATCTCTCCTCCCTTGACCCATTGACTAACTGAAGACCGTCAGTCTGACAGTTAACTTTAACAGAATATGGACTAATATTCTATCTACTTTAAATGTAACTCGGTGGCCGACGGTGACTTTTCCGGCAGAATTCCGGTAATCCCAAGAACTTTTCAGGCGACCAAAATTACAGATTTTTGTGTGGATTATTCTCATGGGTGTGAAGACTTAGATTTGGGAAAAAGATGAAAACTTGGAAGCTTTGGAGAATTGCACTTGAAATTGGAATTAGGCTCAAATTGGGAAAGTGGTGTTATTATGGAATGAGGGTTCTATTCCTTGGAAGATTTGGAGAGCATTGAAGCCTATAAATAGAGAATTTCTCTACTTTTCTATACACACTTCTACAACTTTTACACACCTTTTGACACACACAACACTTTTCTTTTCTTTATTCTTTGTGTGAATTTCAAAAACATGAGTAGCTAATTTTCTTATTGATTGAGGATGAAGTCCTATTCTTAACATATGATTTGAGTTTTATTTTCAATTCTATCTTGAAGTTTTTCACATGATTATCGTTTGTTTTTACTAATAGGAATGTTTATACATTCATGGTTGATTGATAGATTGTTTAGAGTGCACGCTAAATTGATTTGTTAATTTGATCTAAAGCTAGTGAAAGTTAGGGGATTGTTGATGGGTGAAAACTACTCCTGCAGAATTTGGTAATTTGGGGTGTGGATGAGGAATGAATTTAAACCTTCAACAAATGCACTGCGCGGTGAGTACTTGTAGATTCGAGAGATCAATCTGTGCAAGTCCGGCCTAAACCAAGAAATGGCCGTTCCATACTTGTTTCGGTCACAAAGTGAAGGAGATGGGGTTGATCTTAGGGAGGGAAGCGAAGAAGGTGTTGAGATTGTGAAGATGTTGGCTTGCTTATGACTTGTAACAGAAAGGTGAGCAAGCTTACGATTGATGCAAGCAGGCTCTGAGTGTTTGAATACGGTTTTTGTATTAACACTTGGTTTCTGTCGACTGAACTTGTGTTGTTCTCCGTTATTCCTTTTGTTCTTTGGAAATAGGGCGGAGACCCTATTTATACAAGTCATTGAGCCTCATTCACGTTTCTCGTGGGAAGTGGAGGTAGTGGAATGATGGAGTAGTGGAGTTGTGTGTCGGTAACACATGACCAGTCTTGCCCACTTTTCCTGTTCATCTCTAACCGTCCATGACTTCCTAACACGTTCTTGTGATGGCGCGTTGCACGCTGCACGCCGCACGCCGTAAACCGCTGCACCAATACCCCAATAAGAATCCCCGTTTGCGACATGATTGATGTCTGGAATGTGGATCGTGGATCCACGAAAGATAGCATGTAATGCTCAATTGAATAACTGCGTTATTCGAAAGTCGATACTTGTGAAGTATCGTGTGTATTCTATCACAGTCGCATTACGGTGTGGTAAAGTGACGGGTAATGACTCCTCACTAACCAAATAACTCCCGACTGTGGTCGTATAACCAAGTCTGGTGAGGTCGGACGGACGAGATGATGTTTGAGACACTCATCTGCGACCGTTGGTGAAATTAGGGTTTTTAAAGAGGTGCGCAAGCATCACTCTTTAGCTTGGTCGAAACCAAGCGTGGGAAGGATTTTGGAGAGGACCGACCATACATGCGTGTTGACGGCATGATGGTGTAGGTGCCTGTATTCCGTTCCCTCATGAAAGCGCGATCTGGGCCACTCGATTTGACCGTCAAAGAGGAGTGGTCGAGATTGATTTTGCGATAAGAGTTTGATACCGCAAGAAGCCGCGCGCCATACCCTTTTCCGGCGCGTTTTCCAAGACGACCTAGCTTGGTCGGTCTTGGCCGGTTGGTTTGGCGTGTAGACGGTAGGCTGATGTTCACGCCTATGTCTTACCGTCTCATGAAACGTGATCTAAGCCACCCAATTCGTCCTAGTGAAGTTGAGTGGTCGAGATCGATTTGCAATTTGGGAAGTGTAGCCACGCATGTTTGAGCGGGCGTTTTGGATTGGCCAGGCATGATATGCCTTGGCCGACCGCATGGAGAGGTAGATGGGCCCACGGTGGTCATGCTGGTATGACCGGACCTGCTCGATTTGATCTGTGACCCTCCATTCGTGCCGGAGAAGATGGACGCGCGTGATGGCTCGAACCCTAATTTTGGCTTTCAAAGCCGCGCGACCATGCCATTTCAGGTGGACGATTGTGTTGTAACCAACCACGGTTGGTTTTGACCGACTGGTCAAGTGTGTAGGCGGTCACATGGTGATTGTGTCGACATGCTCCGGGCCTTTTGAGTCTACATCTACACCCTCCATCTATACCTGCGAAGATGGACGGTTGAGACGTTTTGCGGCACATGTAATATGCCGCAAACCCTGATTTAGGGTTTTCCGTCCATAATGCTTGGTATGGACGGTTTCTTGGCAAGCGAAGGCCGTGTGTATTCCATACCTGCTTGGGGGTGATGGAATTGATCTGTGGTCATCCAATCATGCTTGTGGAGTTGGATGACTGCGATCAGATCATATCTGGCAAGCGAAGGCCGTGTGTATTCCATACCTGCTGGGGGTGATGAAATTGATCCGTGGTCATCCAATCATGCTTGTGGAGTTGGATGACTCGCGATCGTATCATATCCGGAGACCGATCTGATCAAGTCCGGATGCTCAATCGGGCTAGTATAACACACCGAGAGGGGCTCAATCGGGCTAGTATAACACACCGAGAGGGCTCGGGCTAGTATAACACACCGAGAATCACACCGCACATGTACGGGTATTTCGTACATGGTTTCATTATAGTGCTTGGAGGTTCGTGTTACTCAGTAAGAGTAACACTCGACCGTCATGCCACACCGATAATGAGTACAGAAATACAAGGCTGATATGAAATTCACAGGAAGGGATTGTTGCTGCATGCTCCAACCTGGAGGAATTTCATGTATTCACAGAATGGGATTGTTGCTACATGCTCCATTCTTGGTGAATTAAGTGAGGAGTATCCGTCACTTATACACGGCTTTATCTTTTACAAGATGTCAGCGCATGATTTTTTGGTTACTTACAAATTTAACCTTAAACGAAAATCCACCATCAACATTAAGTCCCCTGCCTAGCATATAATGGTTACACTATTGTGTGGTAGGCATGAGATGGTGACATACGAAAATGACCAAGCTAGAGTGAATACATATTTACTGGATAGTTTCACATTGTCGGCGTTTCCCCTGAACTGGTCGGTCTTGATTAAGGATGCGAAGGAAACAGGACTTGATCCTATGAGTCGCTTTGGTTCCTCTTGTACATGTATGAGCTCGGCCGCTCCTTCGGTGTACTTCCTTAGTTATACACGGCCTTCCTCGGGTATATTTGATAAGCCTTGTTGATTGTTATCCCGAATTATTAGCCTTCATAGGTGGTAAGTAGAGACTTCTCTTCCTTCCGGGATTACGTCGACTTGTGAGATTATAAAGAATCATCTCAACGTGGTCGTTTATTCTATATCCCAGGTATCTCGAGTCTTTCTCGATTTTCTAATTAGCTGATCGATAGTTTTGATGATCCTCTCTTTTTTTTTTTTTTTTTTTTTTTTTTTTTGTGCTCATAACCTCTTATTCTCTGCAGATTATCATGGAAGCGGTAGACGCTCATTCCGTTGCTTCCCGTAAAGAAGTTTTGAAGTTGACAAGCCCGAAAACCATGCGCATGGAGAAGTGATGGCTAAGATCGATCTTCCTCTTCGTGAAGTCGGCTGTGCTATACAGGGATGTCTATCTCCCACCTTCGTATTGTCGAGGACGTATCTCAGGCACTTTCACCGCAATTGACATGGAGGAGCGGCGGAGGCGCGAGGAAACGCTCGCAGACACTAGTAAGCGCAAGGCGGAGAGATTTGCAAACCCAGCAGTTGAAGAGGCGGAGAGTTGAGCATGAACGACCCCCCGAATGAAGGCAAGTGTGATTACCCGGTTCGGACGGCGTGATAATCCTTGATTAAATACGAGACGAACCCGAACATTCGAAGGCAATTTGCGTGGCCCCTGGTGTTGCTATGCCCTTTGATGCTCCTGCTGAAGATGTTGGGATGGAGTGCGGCTGCTGCTGCTGCGCGCGGGGATGCCGTGCGAGAAGTTGAGGAAGATCCTGAGGGGAGGTGCATCGGCAGGTGACGGAGTGACGGTGATGTGGGCGAGACCGACCCTCTTGATGATTGAAATTTCTTTTGTTTTGTTTTTCTTTCCAAGTATATTCTGCATGCTCGAACATCTTCCTTGTACTCGGTGGCGGCCGAGTTCAAGGTTTTTCTCCATTTGATTATTTGAATAAAGCTTTCCTTTACAATCCCTTGCCAAGATCAGAATCAACCTTCTCGGGCGCAAGGGTGCGTCTTCATACATAATTCTTAGTGATAAAAGAAGTTATACTTTGTAATGTAATATCCACGGACTCGTGATGCAATATCTTCCTGGTTTTGTCAAGAGATGGCTCAAATCATTCTCCGCACACGTTCTATTTCCTTCTTCCCGTGAGATGTTTGCTTAGGGTTTCTTTTCTTGCTCCAGTGGACTGATTTAAGCTGACTCAGGGGTTGGTGTTTTTAGGAGTAAAGAGGTTCTCAGATGAAAATAATGCTTCAATTGAAAATTGAAAATTGAAACCCTAGCTATGAATGCAAGTATTGCAATCATTTTCTGGAGGGATTACAAATATGACATGAAATTATAAAAGGAAACACGCTGGAAAATATAGCACAGCGTTTTAAGGTGTGTAGGATGCTTGAAAGTGGTAGCACAAAGATCTTAAGTTCGGTAAGGTTTGAGCCATCGTGAGTGAACTGTTATGCCCTCCAGGTTATCGGGCGTTGATGAGCTTGCGGAGCCACCTAGGATAACATCTGCTACAGTGCACGGTTCATCTTCTCTTTTAGTGGGTGAGTCAGGTAGAGTGGTCATCTTCACCGTCATGTTTCCAACATTGAATGTAGTCGCCTTCGTCACTAGGTCTCCAATTCCGAATGGGTTTGAGCGTGCAGACACTTGGACCTTGGCCTTGTTGTCTTTGACCAAGACAAACTTCTATGCTCCTGATAAAATGTTTGAAAGGGGTGGCTTCCCATTCACATCTCCTAGCCGGGGTTGGTTTGTCGGTTGGAGCCAGTCCCCGGGACTTGTCAGAATGAGGGGCGGTAGTTTGCAAGGAGGGTTGTGTGATGAGACTTACTTGAGACCGGAACCTTTCAGTGTATGCCGACAGGCTCTCTCCGGGAAGTTGTGTCATATTGGCAAGTTGCTGGTGCGGCAGCGAATGAATCTCGTGGTAGTCCAGCGGGGCGTGTTGGAGACTCTTTCGGTATCGAAACCGGAGAGGACAGACTTCCAGTATGGCTTTGTTGTCATGCGTCCAAGAGCGCCCTAGGATCATGTCGTAGTTGGGATGATCTTTGACTACATAGAACTTTGCTCGTGTTGAGGCATCTCCCAATTTGACTTCAAGGTCGATGCATCCATACGCATCTCTAAGCTTTCCTCCTGAATCTTTGACCACAGTTGGGTGACGAGTAGCCTCCTGCTTCGAAATCTTTGCCGCTCTCAAGGTCTTGACAGTAATGATGTTAAATTCGGAAGCCGTATCGATCAACGCGTTATCAAACTCAACGCCTCTCAAACGAGTGACGGTTAGGAGTCCCCAGTTCCCTTTGCTCGCATCTTTCAGGAAAGACTGAGGTTCTTGGACCGGTTCAGGATACAGACGCCTGCCTGACACAACGTGGTTGAGGGCCGCAAATATGTCTTGACGCTGCCCCTTGGAGAAATATAAGATTTCACACATGTGCTCCATCATAGATTGTACGGTCTTGCGAACAGAGTCCCCAGAAATCATGCAGTTCCTGATAGGTAGAGGATCTCTATGAACACCTTCGTTTCCAAGCCGGGAGTTCCCCTGTCTCTACCTTTTCCCCGATATTTGTTTCAACCTCGTTGCAATCTTTGGTTGGATGATGGACGAACCCGTGGTAGCAACAGATCCGGGATCTGCTATTTCTTCCTCGGTCGGAGGACGCCTGATAGGGGGTAGTTTTACGGCATCATCTTGGATCCACGCTTCCAAGAGCTCTATCACTTCATTCATGGGAAAAGGAAAACCCATGTCTTTGGCGTCTTGTGCAGGAGTTTTGTCTGTTCCTTTTCGAGACGAAGTCTTGTGTGCCGAGGATGTTCGCTTGGTTTGTTGTTCCGTTATCGAAGCTTTCCTCTTTTCTCCTCCGCTTACCACACTCACAGAAGGGCCAGTGTTGTATTGTTTGTTTGTGAGACGTCTGCTTCCTCGACTTTCACGCAAATCTTCACTTCGAACAACCCGGTTCTTTCTAGTAGTGTTTGGTGCGAGTTGTTCTTTGAACGTTTTGCAGCTTTCGTGGAGTTCGTGAGAATGTTTGAAAGCCCAGATTCTCTAACAGAGCGCGGTATATGGGTATCATCCCATTGATGCATGATTCCACCAATTGCCGTTCGGTAACATTCGGTCGTGACAGTCCGAAAGGCTTGCCCCGAATCTTTTAACGAAGTCGTTGGGATGTTCATTGTTCCGTGGAGAATTCTTCCTGTGTCCGAAAACGTGATTTGTTCGGACACAAAGAAATACTTCCTGTAGAAAGCACCGACCATCTCGCTCCAATTGGATATCTTTGTTAGGCGCAATGTTGTTGTACCAGTGTATGCCCTCCCCGTGAGTGATTTTGAGAATTCTTTTAGGCGTAAAACATGATTGTATTCATGTTCCCCCAAGGCTTCCAAGAATCGAGAAATGTGTTCACGAGCATTACCAATCACCGTCGTAGAGGATAACTGGGAGAGGTGTAACCTCTTGGTAGAGGAATCTGTTGCACATCTTGAGGGTACGGCGCTAGTGATGTTGGTGTACGTCCGTTCGGTCCCCTTTTCCTCGATTTTGGAGAAGTCGCTCTAGATCTTCACGCGTAATGAAGTTGGAAGACCGGTCTCTCTCCCCTTGGCGCTCGGGAGCAACACGAGTTTCTTCATTCATGTGAGTCCGAGTGGAAACACTCGCTCCGGGTGTATTGAATGCATCTCTCGCCGACTCCAAGGGTTGCCGTGAATCTTGCGGCAATCGTTCGATCAAAGTTTTAAGGAAAGTGAGTACCTCTTTCCGAGTTGCGGCCATATCTGTTTGAGTTTTAGCAAGAATTTCTGTTTCTCCATCAAGTCTGCAATGGTACTAGACGGCGGCCTTCCTCTTGTGTCTCCGGCTCCTCGTCCCGGTGGAGGAGTGAAAGTTGTTGCTCTGGGTAACCACCGGAGGCGTTACGCTCAAGAGATGCCAGATTTGCGGCCGCTCCGCTCGGTGATGGGAGGAGTTATTCCTACTGGGATATCTGCTTTGCACACCGGTGCTTCCCAGTGGTAGAAGTGACGGCTCCACGAGATGTGTTGACCACGGTAGCTCCACCGATGTACTTCAACACCAGGATTGTTATCCACAACGGCTCCATCAGAATTGATTGCTGACCCAGACCTTAATTCCACCATAATGATTTTTTGATTGAATCGATTCTAAGATCTACACTTTTGAGATTGATGAAATTGAATTGAATTTCGAAGAAATTGACTTTACAACCGAGAGATTAATCTCCCACTGTGGTCGCCAATTGTTGATGGGTGAAAACTACTCCTGCAGAATTTGGTAATTTGGGGTGTGGATGAGGAATGAATTTAAACCTTCAACAAATGCACTGCGCGGTGAGTACTTGTAGATTCGAGAGATCAATCTGTGCAAGTCCGGCCTAAACCAAGAAATGGCCGTTCCAGACTTGTTTCGGTCACAAAGTGAAGGAGATGGGGTTGATCTTAGGGAGGGAAGCGAAGAAGGTGTTGAGATTGTGAAGATGTTGGCTTGCTTATGACTTGTAACAGAAAGGTGAGCAAGCTTACGGTTGATGCAAGCAGGCTCTGAGTGTTTGAATACGGTTTTTTGTATTAACACTTGGTTTCTGTCGACTGAACTTGTGTTGTTCTCCGTTATTCCTTTTGTTCTTTGGAAATAGGGCGGAGACCCTATTTATACAAGTCATTGAGCCTCATTCACGTTTCTCGTGGGAAGTGGAGGTAGTGGAATGATGGAGTAGTGGAGTTGTGTGTCGGTAACACATGACCAGTCTTGCCCACTTTTCCCTTCTTCATCTCTAACCGTCCATGACTTCCTAACACGTTCTTGTGATGGCGCGTTGCACGCCGCACGCTATAAACCGCCGCACCAATACCCCAGTAAAGTATCCCCGCCATTGCGACATGATTGATGTCCTGAATGTGGATCGTGGATCCACGAAAGATAGCATGTAATCGCTGAATTGAATAACTCGTTATTCGAAAGTCGATACTTGTGAAGTATCGTGTGTATTCTATGCAGTACTCGCATTACGGTGTGGTAAAGTGACGGGTAATGACTCCTCACTAACCAAATAACTCCCCGACTGTGGTCGTATAACCAAGTCAGGGTGAGGTCGGACGGACGAGATGATGTTTGAGACACTCATCCAGTGACCGTTGGTGAAATTAGGGTTTTTAAAGAGGTGCGCAAGCATCACTCTTTAGCTTGGTCGAAACCAAGCGTGGGAAGGATTTTGAGAGGACCGACCATACATGCGTGTTGACGGCATGATGGTGTAGGTGCCTCGTATTCCGTTCCCTCATGAAAGCGCGATCCGGGCCCACTCGATTTGACCGTCAAAGAGGAGTGGTCGAGATTGATTTTGCGATAAGAGTTTGATACCGCAAGAAGCCGCGCGCCATACCCTTTTCCTAGTAGCGTTTTCCAAGACGACCTAGCTTGGCCTGGTCTTGGCTCTGGTTGGTTTGGCGTGTAGACGCAGTAGGGCGATGTTCACGCCTATGTCTTACCGTCTCATGAAACGTGATCTAAGCCACCCAATTCGTCCGGTGAAGTTGAGTGGTCGAGATCGATTTGCAATTTGGGAAGTGTAGCCACGCATGTTTGAGCGGGCGTTTTGGATTGGCCAGGCATGATATGCCTTGGCCGACCGCATGGAGAGGTAGATGGGCCCACGGTGGTCATCTTTGTATGACCGGACCTGCTCGATTTGATCTCGTGACCCTCCATTCGTGCCGGAGAAGATGGACGCGCGTGATGGCTCGAACCCTAATTTTGGCTTTCAAAGCCGCGCGACCATGCCATTTCAGGTGGACGATTGTGTTGTAACCAACCACGGTTGGTTTTGACCGACTGGTCAAGTGTGTAGGCGGTCACATGGTGATTGTGTCGACATGCTCCGGGCCTTTTGAGTCTACATCTACACCCTCCATCTATACCTGCGAAGATGGACGGTTGAGACGTTTTGCGGCACATGTAATATGCCGCAAACCCTGATTTAGGGTTTTCCGTCCATAATGCTTGGTATGGACGGTTTCTTGGCAAGCGAAGGCCGTGTGTATTCCATACCTGCTTGGGGGTGATGGAATTGATCTGTGGTCATCCAATCATGCTTGTGGAGTTGGATGACTGCGATCAGATCATATCTGGCAAGCGAAGGCCGTGTGTATTCCATACCTGCTTGGGGGTGATGAAATTGATCTGTGGTCATCCAATCATGCTTGTGGAGTTGGATGATCATGCGATCGATCATATCCGGAGACTGATACAGTCAAGTCCGGATGCTCAATCGGGCTAGTATAACACACCGAGAGGGGCTCAATCGGGCTAGTATAACACACCGAGAGGGCTCGGGCTAGTATAACACACCGAGAATCACCATACGGGTATTTCAGTACATGGTTTCATTATAGTGCTTGGAGGTTCGTGTTACTCGTAAGAGTAACACTCGGTCGTCATGCCACACCGATAATGAGTACGGGAAATACAAGGCTGATATGAAATTCACAGGAAGGGATTGTTGCTACATGCTCCAACCTGGAGGAATTTCATGTATTCACAGAATGGGATTGTTGCTACATGCTCCATTCTTGGTGAATTAAGTGAGGAGTATCCGTCACTTATACACGGCTTTATCTTTTACAAGATGTCAGCGCATGATTTTTTGGTTACTTACAAATTTAACCTTAAACGAAAATCCACCATCAACAGGGATAAGTAATCGTTTCTTGACTCTTTACACAAGTAGCAAACACGAGACCTTGCGGAGGGATTCCGTGGAGCAATTATGTGTGAAAACAACGTTAGTAAGTAGACCTTGATCTAAGAGTCTAACTACTAATATCAACCTAATAAGTTCATAAATCTTAATGCGTTTATTTAAATTACATCTTGAGTGATCTACTACTAGGTGGTTTGGTAAATAGAATTCGGTAGTCGAGAACTTCCGTATCCCAGTGATACAAGGGATTTAGGGGTTTAGCAGATGATCTAGTTTGCTTTACCTACGGTTGGTGATAATCCGTGACTAATAAAAAGTGGAAAAGAACATAACTTGAATCATTGTTTTGCAACAAAGAAGGATTCCCTGATCTTGTCTCTCTTATTGATTTCAACTTTATCTTTGAATTGCTTTGTTTATTTTCTTTTGCTTTATAAACCCCCCTTTTTGTGACAATTAAGACAACTAAAACCTCTTGCTCCTCGTGGGAACGAACTTAACTACCACCATATTACTTGTTAATTGAGTGGAAAAATATTCACTAATTTGTTGTGGTTACGACACGCATCAAATTTTGGCGCCGCTGCTGGGGAGCAGTGGATGATTTTAGTTGTTTTTTTTTTTTCTTTTTGCTTTATTCTTGCTTTGTTATATTTTATATCGTATCTAACTTAGTTTCTGAGAATCTTATTTCAGGTACCGTTTTTCCATGTATGGTGGACAAGAGCAAGCATATTACAACAATCAGTACGGTTTTCAACCTCAATATTATGTCAACTTCCAACCATCCTTAGGATACACACTTTATGGATATTCTCATACATATCAACAACCTTATGACGGGTATGTAAGTGAACAATCACTAGGAGGGGAGGATAGTTATGCTTCTAAATCTATGTGTGATCTCCTTGGTGCAAGGAAACCTAGTTTGAGGGAACTTGAGAGAAGGTTCTATCAATTGATCGATGAAGGCCTAGCATCGGATGAAGAAATTCTTGAAGCTAAACGAGCTTTAAGAATAGAGCGTGAAAAACGTTATTATATGGGTTACGATGATGATTTTGAACCTTATGAAAATTATTGTAACAAGGATAAAGTTATTCCAACTCCGGATCATAATAACGATCCTTCACCTATTCAAAAGGAGGAGATTGGGTGTGACTTACCTATTGTTATAAGCGGTGTAACACCCTCACAAGAAGATCTTACAATTTATACCGACGAAAATCATTTTAGTGAATGGCCCGATTCCGATGATGAGAATGTTGAAGAGATGATGTTAGAGGATGAAACCAAATTCATTGATTTTGTGGAAGACCCAATTGAACTAGCCAATGATTTAAATGATGCCAAGACTTTGGTTAAGGTAGAAAACGACGAAGAATGGTTGCAAGGTTTAATAGAGGACCACGATATACAAGAGGTAAGTAATTCACTTGAATTTTTTAAGGATGAAGAGGATTCCATAATACAAGAGATTGTGCAAGGTTTGTCTAACCCTTTGCATATTGATTCTTCTCCTTTACCTCTTATTGGTTTGAATGTGTGTGCTTCGAAAGTATTTTTGGATAATTTTGTTTCTAGATATCCACCATTGGAAACACTTGATTCTAACACTATGCATGTTTGCCAAGAGGAATACATGGAAATTCCCAAATTCTATGTTCTTTATACACTTCCGAGTGTGGAAAAGAATAAGTGTGGGGGAAACTTTTATCGAGCAATAACATCATTATTATTTTCTTGTGCTAACATTTGTATGGAGTTATTGTTTGCAAAACAGGTATTATGGGTGGATCCCCAAATTTTCCGATTGTTAGTATATGGGGAATGAATCTTACAAGAGCCAAGTCGGGCCGTCGACTTTTAAAACAAGCGCTAAATGGGAGGCAACCCATAGGTTTTGTATTTCTTATCCTTTTGTTTTTTTATTTTTTGTTATTTCTTTTTTTTGTTCCGTATCGTGTTAAAATTTCCCACCTTGACTTTACTAGGAGGATTCAATTACATTGAGGACAATGTAAGGTTTGAGTGTGGGGGAGTGGTTAAGCATGTATTTAAAAAAAAAAAGTTTTGCATAAAACCTCCAACTTGTAGAGATTTTAGAGTCACTAGCATACTTCTAGGTATGTTTACATAGAGAATTCTGACCGACATAATTGAACTTGGAAGTGTTAGAGAACTACATTCGGATTTCTTGCTTGTTAGAGTGTTAAATAATGGATTTAATCATGCCGGTGATGCAAATTAGGAGCTGGGAGAAATGCATTATTAGAGTTGCTGATCAATCATTAGTGGAGACTACCCGTATTTATATCATGTGAGGCACCGACCAAATATTCTTTGTAGCTGACTAAAGAGCTTTCTTTTGAGTGTGTGTCACCGTACATTAATTCCGGGTAGAATGGTGAGCTACCCAACCTCCCACCAATAGAAGCACTACTCTTTGATCTCTTGAGTGCTAATTTTGTCAATCATGAGGGTGACGTCTATAGATGAAAGCCTCCTTCTTGTAGTTCGATTTGCAGTTAGTACCATTCTCTCCACAACAACGGATCCATAGAAACACCATCATCATCAGCAAGGAGCGACATCAAAATCTACAAGGAAAGTTGAAGAAGTTCAAGGTTTACAAGCAACGGAACTAGAAAAGAGCAAATTTCAAATTCAAGTAAAGCAACATACAAAGAGAAAATTTTTACATATATGTTGAAGACTTACAATACAATGAGCATAATTCTATATCCAAGTTGAAGACTTATTTATGAGAGCAAAGAAAATTAAAAGGTGAGAATTATTGAAGTTTATGATTTCAAGACGATACAAGTTGTGAAGAATCAAGCGGTAAAATACTTCTTCCACGGTCATGGTTTGTTTTATTTCACTTTGTTTTGTATTTTATTTCTCTTGTCTTCATAATAATCAAAAAAAAAAAAAAAATTGAAAAGAAAAAAAAAATTGAAAAGAAAATGAGACAAGAGAAAAATTTATCATTGTTTTTATTTATTTAATAAGCCGTGGGGAAGAAAAATCTATAAGGAAGTTTCAAGCGACAAGGATTTTGAAGAAAAAGGTTACAAATTGTCAAGGAATTACGAAATTCGAGAATTGATCTTCAATAGTTGAAGCCTAAGACGAAGATCAAAAAGATAAAGACGAGGAGCGGAAGACGTTTCTATTAGATGCCGTGAGAGTGGTGTTATCATAATTGGCGATCGGATGTGAAGGTGAGTAAGTAATCTCATCCTTGATAATAGTGGTTGATTTCCTTTCTTAGAGATCGTCAGAAAAATGGTTTTTCAAAATGTTAAAAGATGTGGGTTTTTAAAATATTTCGGAAGTTTTCCTTCCCACCATTCAACGTGTTGCAGGATTTCTCTCTTCATTCCTACCTGCACACATGTGAGACCCATAAAAAAGCCGTCTTTTTGAGTACAGTTATCATAAAATCCTTTTTGGTGAGGCAGAAGTCGAGGCGAAATGCTTATTGATCGTTTCTCAAACACGCGTTCTCTCATTATGGTGTGGTTATTTCTCACTCAACATTTAAGAATGAGAATATGTTCTTTAGTATTTCTAACTTCTTATTACTAGCATGCAGAAACTCTATGTCCTCATAGCTCTTTGGATGCTTGGGACGCTGAACGCTTTGAAGTTGTAAGTTTTAGTTTGATTTGCTCGAGGACTAGCAAAGTCTAAGTTTGGGGGAATTTGATAAGTGTAGAATACACCTCGATTTACTATCTATTGGTTATGCTTTCTTTGCTATTTTCTAGTAAATTATGCATTTTACGCGTGTTTTGAGTTTTATTAGATACTCTGGAGTCGCACGAAGGAAAAGAACAAGAATCACTTTATTTGAGCAAAAAGGGCTACAAGGTTATTTCACAGGCGAGTGATATCGGGTGCCGAGCCAAGGATAAGAGGCAACTCTTTTGGAGGAGCGCTAAAGATAGTCCAAATTGAGGTTAAGGGGTCAGAAATTGGTTAGCCCTTATCAAGAGTGAACGGGTGTTTATACCCTATCCCTGGGGTGGATAAATCCAACCCAATCTATAACCCTATATCGAGAGAGTTTTCTCTCATTCATACGCAGGAAGTGATAAAGAAAAGCAGTCATGGCTGGTGTTGCTTCTGATTGAGATCAAAAATCAAGAGAACAGATCGAGAAACAGGCAGAGAAGATGAACATAAAGAAGAACTCTCGGGTTATGATGAATTGTCTGTTGCTGATGTGATTGATTTCACGGGGTTCGATCTGTAGAGAAATCAGAGAAGATAATGAGAGCTACCATGGATTTGCAGCGCTGTTGCTATCGATGGATTCATGATGAAATGGATGAGTTATATGAAGAACAGACATGGGTTGGTGACGAATTGATAGACTGAGACCAATTTGCAAGGGTGGTGCTGCTCAAAGGGATCTGATAATGGCTGAGATGTTGATATTGTTGGCGGTCTCTACAATTGATATGGATGTTAATCGAGATGGATGAAGTTGTCGTTGTTTTTGATTGGGTTTATGCTGAAAGATTATGGTGGTGATTGAGATCCAGAGAAGAAATCGACGATGAATTCAAGTTAGGGTTCGATTAGATGAAGATGATGTTTTTGATATGAAATTGAGAAATTATTGCAGCTGTTCCATTGAAGCCGTGAAACAGATGGGTTCAAATCGGCTTAAGGGTTGATCTGAATTATGAGAAATCGAGATGACGAAGCAGCTACTGTTGAAGTGAAGCAGCTACTGTTGAAGTGAAGTACATCAAGAAATTGTGCTCGAATGAGCTTAATAGCTGTTGTTGATGTTGCTTTTCAAAAGGGTTGAACCTGTTGTTGTCAGGGGTTGTGGTGTTCTTGAAGCCAAGGGATGAGAATGGGGAAATAAGTTGAGTTGTTGTTGTGAGAATGAGTGGTTATTCAGAAGTCACAGGGAATGAAGATTAATGTGTAGATGAATGTTAGGAATGTTGCAAGAAAGAACGGCCTAAAATCGGCCTGAGAATAGTCGTAAAAACATAGGAAACTCTGTCTAATTCTCCATTCTGGTGAGTCGACTCGGCGATTCCAGATCCAACTCGTGAGTAAGACCAGCAAGACAGATTCAGATCAGCTGATTCATAAGCTGAATCTCTCCTCCCTTGACCCATTGACTAACTGAAGACCGTCAGTCTGACAGTTAACTTTAACAGAATCTGGACGGAATATTCTATCTACGGCAACAGAACTCAGGTGGCCGACGGTGACTTTTCCGGCAGAATTCCGGTAATCCCAAGAACTTTTCAGGCGACCAAAATTACAGATTTTTGTGTGGATTATTCTCATGGGTGTGAAGACTTAGATTTGGGAAAAAGATGAAAACTTGGAAGCTTTGGAGAATTGCACTTGAAATTGGAATTAGGCTCAAATTGGGAAAGTGGTGTTATTATGGAATGAGGATTCTATTCCTTGGAATATTTGGAGAGCATTGAAGCCTATAAATAGAGAAGTTCTCTACTTTTCTATACACACTTCTACAACTTTTACACACCTTTTGACACACACAACACTTTTGTTTTCTTTATTCTTTGTGTGAATTTCAAAAACATGAGTAGCTAATTTTTCTTATTGATTGAGGATGAAGTCCTAGTTCTTAACATATGATTTGAGTTTTGTTTTCAATTCTATCTTGAAGTTTTTCACATGATTATCGTTTGTTTTTACTAATAGGAATGTTTATACATTCATGGTTGATTGATAGATTGTTTAGAGTGCACGCTAAATTGATTTGTTAATTTGATTTAAAGCTAGTGAAAGTTAGGGGATAAGTAATCGTTTCTTGACTCTTTACACAAGTAGCAAACACGAGACCTTGCGGAGGGATTCCGTGGAGCAATTGTGTGTGAAAACAACGTTAGCAAGTAGACCTTGATCTAAGAGTCTAACTACTAATATCAACCTAATAAGTTCATAAATCTTAATGCGTTTATTTAAATTACATCTTGAGTGATCTACTACTAGGTGGTTTGGTAAATAGAATTCGGTAGTCGAGAACTTCCGTATCCGGTGATACAAGGGATTTAGGGGTTTAACACTGATCTATCTGCTTTACCTACGGTTGGTGATAATCCGTGACTAATAAAAAGTGGAAAAGAACATAACTTGAATCATTGTTTTGCAACGAAGAAGGATTCCTTGATCTTGTCTCTCTTATTGATTTCAACTTTATCTTTGAATTGCTTTGTTTATTTTCTTTTGCTTTATAAACCCCCCTTTTTGTGACAATTAAGACAACTAAAACCTCTTGCTCCTCGTGGGAACGAACTTAACTACCACCATATTACTTGTTAATTGAGTGGAAAAATATTCACTAATTTGTTGTGGTTACGACACGCATCAGTAATCGATCCTTGTAATTTGTGTAACCGGTCCTAGTAATTGGTGTAACCGATCCTGGTAATTGGTGTAACCGATCTTAGTGACTTGTGTAACCGATCACAAGAAATACCATGAGTATATGGTAACCGGTCCTAGTAATTGACATAACCGATCCTGGTAACTGACGTAACCGGTTTTGGTAACTTGTGTGTCCGATCACAAGTAATCCATATTAAGGTATAACCGATCCTAGTGATTGGTAGAACCGATTGAACCCATGATTGTGATTTGATATTTGATCAATCACATAGTTGTCTTGGAATACAGATGAACTAATTCTAAACTTGTTTGGAAGTGTGGTATAATCGATTCCAAGATTGTAAATATGAAAGATGATTTACATAGAAAAGATGTCAACATACTTTAAACATGAACAGTAACTCTTAACTTTTATTGTTCAAAGTTATTCCTTAATTACTCAAGAAGATCCCAGTCCGAAATAAATTAAGAATCTTTTAATTAAGGTTGTTCGTTTAATATGCTTAATTACCAGCAATTAAATACATATCTCTAGAGAATAAAAACTAGTAATGTGCATTTACTAATTGGAGATTTTCTATTGAGAGATTTCGGAAAATATTGGACAGAGCATTTCCAGGAATTATGAAAACCGATTTGGGCATTTATTGCATATCTTGAGAATAATTTCAGTTTTGGAAATTCCTTGGTGTCCAAACATCCTTGGTCTATAAATACCTAAGTTTGCATTTCTATCAAACTATCCTAAGAGCCGGGCAAACTTCATCTTCTTGTTGTTTCTGGTGGAGCCGTCTATCCGGAGAGGAAAGTACCCTAATTAGGCGAAATCTCTTACGACAGCTCGTTTAATGATTTATATGGGATCAAGAGGCTCTACGAGTACCGTTGGTAGTAAACTAGATAATTGCAGTTTATTAGTTTTCGATTGATTTGATTGACTAACGGTTGTTGAACTTTGATTGCACCTAGTTTGTTTATTCTTGAGAATCTTCTCTTCTGATATAAGATTCACTCAAACTAGATTGAAGTGTCGACGGGATCTTTAGAACTGTTTGTAGATCTAAAGACATCTTGTGATAATCCATTGTTAACAGACTCCGTTCTGTGCGTGATTGATCACAAGAGATTCAAGTGGTGTTGTGCAGGTTTAATTGAAGATTAAAGAAGATTTGAAGACGGAGAATATTTCTTATTGGTTTCTCATATCTTTGTGTAGCACAAACCTTGATTGTATAGGATCCAACTAGAATCGGATTTATTCGATTGATTAGTTGCGTGAGATCGGTAACACCTAATAGTTATCTTGAGTTCTATTTTTATTGTTACAAATCCGAATCTTATTTCTTAGGTAATAGAGATTGGATTGATCTAACTTGGCAAAGGAGTTTATTAGTTTAAATGGAAGAGCTTTTGCATATGACTTGAGACATCTTTATCTGGAAAGAATCAATAGAGTTGTTACCAAACAGATTTGTTGTTCCTTTACTGTTTGGATACGATCCAAAGGAATTGTTCTAGTGCGTGCACTTATTCAATGTTGGAAGCGCATGGATACTGAAGAAACTAAGTGAACTAGGTTTAGTTGTTTGGTCTCAACTATACGAAGTTGGTTTAGATTTTGTATAACGGCTTAATTCTGAGAGTATTCACTTCTGGACTTGGTCCCGGGGTTTTTCTGCATTTGTGGTTTCCTCGTTAACAAAATCTTGTTGTGTCTTTTACTTTTCTATTTCCGCAATTATAATTGTTTATTATAATGAGGAGTACAATACACAAAAGTTAACTCTATATTACTTGATAGTGATCCTATAGAGTTTGGTTAAGTCTGAACCTATTATCAAGTAATCACACTTTGATTGTTGTATTGTATCGATCTCGTACCCATAGACGATCACACAATGTGTGAATACCGATTTGTCGTATTGTCTCGACTTTGTCAACATGCAATCAGTTTCGGTAAAGAGGACTTATAGGTGAATAATTTAAAGATTGTGGTGTATTTGGGTACCCTCGTCTTTTCTATTGGTATCAGAGCAGGCAAACACGAAAAGATCTTACAATCTGTGTTTGGTGTGATCCAACCTATAAGAAATGAACCCGAGTTCACATGAATCGATTTCAGTTAACGTACCGCCAAGATTTGACGGAACAAACTATCTATGGTGGAAATCTTCTATGATATCTTTTCTTCAACCATGAGATTTTAATACTTGGCTATTAGTCGTCGATGGTTATAATCGTCCGAAACTAGAAAATTCGAAAACTGAGTTTAAACGCTTAGTGGATCATACAAGCGAAGAAAAGGCTCTTGCAAAGCAGAATTCAGATGGTTTGAATGCTATTATACATGCTGTAAGCCGTGATCTACAACATCATGTATCAACATGCCAAATTTCAAGGAAGCTTGGGATAACCTTCAGATCATATTCGAAGGTAATACATCAGAAAAGGAAGCTAGACTTCAAACTCTCACTTATGATCGGGAAAACCTTCGAATGGATGACAACGACACTTTTGAAGAGCTTCATATTAAACTCTCTGAGATAGTTAATGCTTCTTTCTCTCTTGGAAAGACTATTTCTGAAAAAGATATAGTGTGCAAAATTCTCAGATCGTTGTCATCTAGATACAAATCTAAGAAGCATGCAATCACAGAAGAAAATGATCTTTCAACACTCTCAGGAAGCACACTCGTTGGAAAGTTAAATATCTTAGATCATGAATCACAGTCTATTCAAGCTAAAGGAATTATTGTTAAAGCTGCAAAACTTCCAAAAGCTCCAATGGAGAAAGATAGATTGATGGATGATTCTGATGAACTGATTGCAGAAAATTCTGATGATGAAATTGAACAATCATTATCATTTATCACTAGACAATTTCGATATCTCTTAAAGAAAAGGAATAAGAGATTCATAAAAGATGCTCATCGATCTTCTCGACCCCATGATCGATTTCCTGTCAAGAACAAGAAGGATCGGGAAGAAGATGGTGAATATCAGCCTCAGTACTTTAAGTGTAAGGTTTTGGTCATATGGCTAAAGACTGTCCTAATCTTAGAAAATACACTGGGAGCAAGGCATTAGCTGTAACTCTAGACAAGATCTCTGATTCATATGATTCTGAAAAAGAGGAAACAACTAATATTGTACTAATTGTTAATTTGATTCCCTCTTCCTCCATTAGTGATTTAACCATTTTAAAAATGGACATGTCTTCCTATGTTGAAAAATCATCTAATGGTAAAGGGAAAAATAAGACAAAGTGTAAAACTGTCTCAAAAAACAAGATTGCTAAAAGGTGCATATGCAACTCCAACCAATCTCAAGAAGCTTCGTTAATTCGAGGTAACAAGAAAAGATTTTTTCATACAATACTATATCAAGACACACTGGTTGTTCCAAATTACATAATGAGAGAAAATCTCATACTAATACCACCTAATCGGTATTAGAATTACATCCTCACCTTGTGTGCCGAATTTGTATGTGAGGAAGTAAAAAATCAAGGCACTCTTGTGTAGATTATGGGAACAAGATCTAGTAATTGAAAATATATTTAAGATATTCATATTTATAAGAATATTATATTTTCGGAAGTATGAAAAATATAAAAAGATCCTTCTCCTTCTTTGGTCATTCCTTGTCCAAACTATGAGTCAGGATCCGATGTCTTCTCTTGAAAAGGTGCTTAATCTGAAAGATCTCTTTAAGAATAAGTGAGCACCCCCTCTTGATGTTGAGAAACCTAAGAGAAAAATAAAATAGAGAGATTGGCTTAGCAAGAAGGAAAGAGAGAATATGCTGAAAAAGGATCAGTGTATTGAGGCATTGATACACTTTTTTGTTCAATCAAAGACAGAATTACATGTTCTTGCAGAATCCTTCACGAAAACATCTCAACTCCAAGAAATTCTGGTCAAGCAACAAGGTTACCTACTTGAAGAAATTCACAAGATGAGGACTGAAAGTAATAATATGCCTTCCTGTAGCACCGATATGAAGGACTAAGTTGCTCATAAAATAAGAATAGTATCTTATTTTCAAGAAAAATAGACAATAATTTTTTATTTATTTCGATCATTGTATAAGGTCTATTTTGGAATAAAACTATCAATTATTTATGAATAAAATTATTATTTTATAATTTTTCTTGTGATAGTTTCCGATTACATAGCATGTGCTTGAATGTCTATATTATTGCTATGTGTTTTCGGTTTATGGGATGTCTGATTTCGGTTTTCATAACCTTAATATTCGATCTCATATGATGTGAACCCTTATGGTTTGTGTGACTTTTTGATTTAGCGGGATTAAGTTCTATCCATGTTGGTAGGCTTTATCAAAGGATCATAAGATGTTCCGATTGAAACTCATATGTAAAAAGTCATAATGTGTTGAATAAATTTGTGTTTACATGAGTTGTGTTTAGCCATAAACATATGTGTTTCGGGTTTTCAACTTTTGCTATTGGAACGCATTAGTTAAAACCAATTCAACCTTTCTCTAGTAAAGGTTGCTCTTGTTGTTGTTCTTTTTTTCTTGAGAGAGGATGACAACATATTGGGGGAGAGTTCTAAATTGAACTTGCGCTTAATGATATATCTTTCTGGGGAGAAGAGGATGCGGAATCTGAGGTAACGAATTTGTTAGTTAATCATTTTCCTGTTTAAGAAAAGTCTGCTTAAATTGCATATATTTTGCTTTTCCTTAACAAAATTTCGGTACAATTGATATATATATTCCATTATGTGTATATGGATGCGTGTGTGTGTGATTCAATTGTTTCCGGTTAAGAAAAACTGTGTCAATTTATTTAGCTTATTGTTTGATATCTTCTTTATTGTTTGGTATCAAGGGTTTTTACTTAACGAATTTCGGTGCAATTGCGGTGCTATAATGTCTATGTTTGTTTCAATTGCTTCCAGTTAAGAAAATAATTGTGTAAGTCAATTTATTTTGGTTTGTATGTATTTTTTATGGCTTAACAAAATACGGGATCATTTGTTTATTCCAATTCGATTCCGGATAAGAGAAACTAAGTTAATTCTGATCTTAGTTAGACTTATCAAATTGAAGGATTCGGTTATTCAAGTCTAATCGGATGCCTTGACAAGAAATACTAGTTAACTAACCTAGTACTTGTCTTGTCTAAAGAGAAAGGTCTAAGTTATTGTCTGCATAATTAGATCCTGATGAGAGAAATAAAGTTAATTCTAATCTTTATTTTGGTCCTATCGAAATAAGCAAATGTATGTTCACAATCGGTTTAACAAGGGAACTAAGTTTCTTAGTCAATTTTTTAAACTATTAGGGAAAATTGCTTCGGGCAATTGTTTCCTTGATAACATATTAAAACTAAATTACTTTTAGTTTTAGTTTTAATATTGGTTATCTAAAGTAGTATGTGAAACCTTCGTGCTTAACTCTTATAGGTTGTACAAGTCTTTTAGATTTGTAAGATCCTTTCGGTTTGACCATTATTTGCTCGAACCTTTGTCATTTTGTGACAAAAAGGGGGAGAAATACATGGAGTAAACAAGTGATTTGCAATCACTAAGGAAAGGCCAATTGTGCTTAAATGTTATATCTAACGAAAGAGTAAAGCATTGACTAAGGGGGAGAAACATATCATATTGCTGTGTAGTTATCTTGACTACAAAAGGGGAATAACAAAGATGTTCGGATTGAATGTCTACCTATCTTACCTTTAGGGGGAGTATAAGCTTTGTTATTCAGAAGTCAACAACGACATTTATTAATTGAATATATGCAGGTTATTGTGTTGTTGAAACTTGGAATCAAGCGTATGTATAATAAATTCTTGTAATTTGTTTATCCATATGTATTATGAGTTTTTTCACTAAAATTGACAAAGGGGGAGATTGTTAGAGCATAGCTCGGTTGAACCCACCAAGCATTGGTATGTCAAGTTTGATTGTCATATTTTAGTGAATCAAAACTCATCTAAGAGTCGCTTGATTATGTACTAGAGACAACTTCGTATAGGTTAGACTAGAAAGTCTAGGAATATGAGACATACAAGTATTACTCGAAGACTTGAAGAATGTGAAGAAGTAACGAGCTACAACGACAACATCATCCTTCATCTTGAGGTTAGTAATATTGACTTGAACTGTTTCATTTCTAACGTATCTTTCAAGTCGTGCTATATTGAAAACATAACTGCGAAGCTGTGAATGATTATTTTACTCTAGTAGTGAGACATGATCATATGATCATAGTATTAAGGAATTAGACTTCGAAGTATAACATTTATCTTTTGAACTTCGTAGATATGACATCGACATAATCTTATGAATGTTATTGTGATTATGTGTATGGGTAAAGGTGAAGATTTCATCCTAGGAAACAATGTTTACATTTTTTTAAAGGAACTACATTCATGAACTTGTTTTATGAATCGAAAGGGAAATCGCTAGGCTTATTGGTATTGTTATTCATTGCATATCTTTGGATTACCAATATGTGTGAGTTAGTAGAACCGATAATAACTTGTTATGTATCTTGGTATAACTAATCAAAATGCCTGACTTATGATTTGGTATGACTAGTTTTGATTAATTAGTGTTACTGATCCTAAGTAATCACTTGAGATGGTATGATCGATTTTTGTAATTGGTGTGACCGATCACAAAAGAATTGTGTAATCGACCCTTGTAATCGGTGTAACCGGTCCTAGTAATTGGTGTAACTGATCCTGGTAATTGGTGTAACCGATCCTAGTATATAGTCTATAATACTAGGATCGACTATATACTAGGATCACAAGCAATACCATGAGTATATGGTAAGCGGTCCTGGTAATTGACGTAACCGATCCTGGTAACTGATGTAACCGGTCCTGGTAACTTGTGTGTCCGATCACAAGTAATCCATATTAAGGTATAACCGATCCCAGTGATTGGTAGAACCGATTACCAGCAATTAAATGCATATCTCTAGAGAACAAAAATTAGTAATGTGCATTTACTAATTGGAGATTTTCTATTGAGATTTTTCAGAAAATATTGGACAGAGCATTTCCAGGAATTATGAAAACCGATTTGGGCATTTATTGCATATCTTAAGAATAATTTCGGTTTTGGAAATTTCTTGGTCTCCAAACATCCTTGGTCTATAAATACCTAAGTTTGCATTTCTAGCAAACTATCCTCAGAGCCAGGCAAACTTCATCTTCTTGTTTTTTCTGGTGGAGCCGTCTATCCGGAGAGGAAAGTACCCTAATTAGGCGAAATCTCTTACGACACCTCGTTTAATAATTTATGTGGGATCAAGAGGCTCTACGAGTACCGTTGGTGGTAAACTAAATAATTGCAGTTTATTAGTTTTCGATTGATTTGATTGACTAACGGTTGTTGAACTTTGATTGCACCTAGTTTGTTTATTCTTGAGAATCTTCTCTTCTGATATAAGATTCACTCAAACTAGATTGAAGTGTCGACGGGATCTTTAGAACTGTTTGTAGATCTAAAGACATCTTGTGATAATCCATTGTTAACAGACTTCATTATGTGCTGATTGATCACAAGAGATTCAAGTGGTGTTGTGCAGGTTTAATTGAAGATTAAAGAAGATTTGAAGACGAAGAAGATTTCTTATTGGTTTCTCATATCTTTGTGTAGCACAAACCTTGATCGGATGGGATCCAACTAGAATCAGATTTATTCGATTGATTAGTTGCGTGAGATCGGTAACACCTAATAGTTCTCTTCAGTTCTATTTTAATTGTTACAAATCCGAATCTTATTACTTAGGTAATAGAGATTCGATTGATGTAACCAGGCAAAGGAGTTTATTAGTTTAAACGGAAGAGCCTTTGCATATGACTTGAGATATCTTTATCTGGAAAGAATCAATAGAGTTGTTACCAAACAGATTTGTTGTTCCTTGATAAGCACGTAAGTGCGACGCTTTTTTACCCATAACTACATTATCTAGAGGCTCCCAACTTTTGGAGAAATCGGCTCGAAAAGTGGTTTTTGGACCTCAGAAAAGTGTTAAAGGCACCCCAACTTTGGATAAGGGCACCCCAGAAATGTGCTAAAAACGGTCCCAGAAAACATTTAAGAAAACACCCAAGGAATTTGTTAAAGGAACCCAAAAATTACTAAGGGGTAACCTAATTACTATCACCACCCACAACAGTTGGTTAAGGGGCACCTTCGTCTCTTCATTTGAAATTCAAATTTTGGCGGGAAAATTGGTTTTAATGGCTGCAGATTTAGGGTTATGAAATTGAAGGTGTTAGAATGAGACTAAAGCTCTGAAACTAAATGGGTTTGTTCCTTGGACCATAATAGAGATGGAAATGGTCTTCGTTTCTACCAGAACTGGCTAGATAAGCGGATTTTAAGAAAACAGAATTTTCAAGTTTTGGCGGGAAACTGGTTTTGCAGAAGAACATAATTAGGGTTTGGATTTTAATGGTGTTCGGGTGAGATTAAACGGCTGAAATTTATCTGGAATAGTCTTTTGGGCCTAACAGGATTGGGAATGTTGTTCAATTCAATTAGAATTGACTAGAACGTGTGTTTGAAGCAAAAAAGGGGCTTGAGTTATTTACGAGATTTGCAGGTGAAGATTTTGGACGAGTTTAAAGGAGATTAAATCGCTGGAATTGGCGTGGAATATCCTGTTTTGACTAAACAAGGTTGGTACTGTAGTTAGACTCGAAAAAATTGGGTTGCAACGTGGAATTGAGCAAAACAGAGCGCGTATATTTGGTTGAGATAAACTCGGGGTTTCATGTGTGAATTGGACAATTGGAATGTGTCTGCACGAGCTGACCTCATCATAGTCGTGAACTGAACGTGTTTTGATTGGTTAAACTGAAGAATAACGCGTGCATGGATTAAACATGGAAATTATTCCCGTGATATCGCAGAAAAGGAAAGAAGATTGTTGCGAGTGATTACGAAGGATTTTGGGGGTCTGTTGAGTATAAAAGAGATTTTGAGGTACCAGAAAAAGGGGACGGAGAGTTTAGGATAGAACAGAGGGCTACAAATAAAGAAATCTAGCTCTGCAGCAATTCTGCTGCTGCTGCCATTGAAGAGGAAGAACGAAGAACAAAAGCTGCTACAAACAGTCACATTGCAAAACGGCAGAACCCTTATATCGTTTTACAGCTTCAGTTGTAATAGCACTTTAGCCGCTGAGCTTATGTTAGAAGAATAACACACTAAAGTCACGAAACTGGCTTAAATGGAATAATTTTCTTATCGGAAAATAGTGCAGCGGATAATATTGAAGAGAAATAAAAGGGATAATTTGTTCAGACCTTGAATTATTCATAAGAATAACGATTATGAACGAAGATAATTATTTAGACCTCAGTTTCCCGACTATAAAATAAAATCAGAATTAAACTCGAACAAGTTCAATAAAATAATTATATTAATCAAATTCAACCGTCTTAAACAATAACTAGAAGACTCATAAATAGACTTGGGAGAAAACCCTAACTTGTGTGACAAGAAAAGATGAAAACAACCCAAAACAAACTCAAACCCTAATTTGCTATTTTCGGCAAATTTTAGTTCATCTAAAATAATGAAAGTGCTCGCTACATAAAACTATATGCCACAAACGGTGACCCAAACGGACTCCTAACAAAGAAGTTATTAAGAAAACAAAAAGTTTCCTGAAACAACAAAAATGTTCTTTTGAGGCCCTAAATGATGGAATTTGGCTAAATTCTGGTGACCATGTGGATCTAGTGATCGACATGTCTTGATCTTTGGACCATTTCCCATCAAAATGGACTCCTCCTGAGCTAAATTACGACACCCGGGTCCTTAACTTCCAAATAATCTAACGCGTGTGCTATAACTTGCTCATCCGCATCAAAAAGGACATAAAACAGCTTTACACGAGGAGACTTATCAAAGAACGTCATAATTGAACAACAAATAAAAGCCTTAATAATTTTTTATATTTATGTTAGAAGAATAACACACTACAGTAACGAAACTGGCTTAAATGGAATAAATTTCTTATCAAAAAGTAGTGCAGAGGATATTGTTGAAAAGAAAGAAAAGGGATAATTTGTTAAGACCTCAAATTATTCATAGGAATAACGATTATGAACGAAGATAATTATTTAGACCTCGGTTTCCCGACTATAAATAAAAATCATAATTAAACTCGAACAAGTTCAATAAAATAATTATATTAATCAAATTCAACCGTGTGACAAGAAAGGATGAAAACAACCCAAAACAAACTCAAACCCTAATTTGCTATTTTCGACAAATTTTAGTTCATCTAAAATAATGAAAGTGCTCGCTACATAAAACTATATGCCACAAACGGTGACCCAAACGGACTTCTAACAAAGAAGTTTTTAAGAAAACAAAAAGTTTCCTAAAACAGCAAAAATGGCCTTTTGATACACTAAATGATGGAATTTGGCTAAATTCTGGTGACCATGTGGATCTAGTGATCGACATGTCTTGATCTTTGAACCGTTTCCCATCAAAATGGACTCCTTCTGAGCTAAATTACGACACCCGGGTCCTTAACTTCCAAATAATCTGACGCGCGTGCTATAACTTGCTCATCCGCATCAAAAATGACATAAAACAGCTTTACACGAGGAGACTTATCAAAGAACGTCATAATTGAACAACATATAAAAGCCTTGATAAGTTTTTATATTTATGTTAGAAGAATAACACACTACAGTAACGAAACTGGCTTAAATGGAATAATTTTCTTATCGAAAAGTAGTGCAGCGGATATTATTGAAAAGAAAGAAAAGGGATAATTTGTTCAGACCTCGAATTATTCATAGGAATAACGATTATGAACGAAGATAATTATTTAGACCTCGGTTTCCCGACTATAAATAAAAATCAGAATTAAACTTGAACAAGTTCAACAAAATAATTATATTAATCAAATTCAACCGTCTTAAACAATAACTAGAAGACTCTTAAATAGACTTGGGAAAAAACCCTAACTTGTGTGACAAGAAAAGATGAAAACAACCCAAAAAAAAACTCAAACCCTAATTTGCTATTTTCTATTTGCAATGAAGAACAGTTCCAATAACGCCTGGTGATTTCCTTTTCGGTTCACAACACATATCATGAAATTACTTCCTTAAAACACATGTAAAAGTATTATTTCCTAGGATGAAATACTCACCTCATACCCATACATAATCACAATAGCATTCATACGATTATGTCGATGTATTATATACAAAGTTTAATGGTTAAGGAATAAACCTCATATTGTATTCCTTAATACTATGTCTTTCTAGAGTGTTCATGCTTCGCAGTTTTATATTTTCAATATGCACGACTTGAAAGATACGTTAGGGAATGAAACAGTTCAAGTCAAATATCACTAACCTCAAGTGGAATGATGATGTTGTGGTTGTAGCTCCGTACTTCTTCACTTCTTCAAGTCTTCGCAATACTTGTAATGTCTCATCCTAATACTTTCAAGCTAACCTATACGAAGTTGACTCTAGTACATTTAAATCAAGCGACTCTTAAATGAGTTTTGGTTCACTAAAATATGACAACCAAACTTGACATACCAACGCTTGGTGGGTTCAACCGAGCAATGCTCTAACAGTTTAGTCCAGTTAGATTACGGATAAGAGAAACTAAGTTAATTCTGATCTTAGTTAGACTTATCAAAGGGGAGGTTTCGGTTATTCAAGTCTAATCGAATGCCTTAACAAGAAATGCTAGTTAACTAACCTAGTACTTGTCCTATTTAAAAGTGAAAGGTCTAAGTTATTATTTGAATAATTAGAACCTGATGAGAAAAATAAAGTTAATTCTGATCTTTATTTTGGACTTATCAAACAAGCGACTGTATTTGTGCAATTGGTTTAGCAAAAGAACTAAGGTGCTTAGTCAATTTATGATTTTCTAAACTATTTGGGAAAATTTCTTTGGGCAATTGTTTCCTTGGTAACATATCAAAACAAAATTACTTTGTAGTTTCGGTTTTGATATTGGTTATCTAAAATAGTGTGTGGAACCCTCATGCTTAACTCTTATAGGTTGCAAGTCTTTTAAGATTTGTAAGATCCTTTCGGTTTGTCTTTTATTTACTCGTACCTTTGTCATTTTGTGAAAAAAGGGGGGAGAAATATATGGAGTAAACAAGTGATTTGGTATCACTAAGGAGAGGACAATGGTGCTTAAACGTTATATCTAACGAAAGAGTAAAGCATAGACCAAGGGGGAGTAACATATCATATTGATACTTGTGGTTATCTTAACTACAAAGGGAATAACAAAGACGTGAGGATTGAAAATCTACCTATCTTACCTTTAGGGGGAGTATTAGCTTTGTTATTATAATGTCAACATCGGCATTTATGGATTAAATGTATACAGGTTATTGTGCCGTTGAAACTTGGAATCAAGCGTATGTGTAATGAGTTCTTGTAATTTGTTTATCCATATGATGTAAGAGTTTTGTCACTAAAATTGACAAAGGAGAAGATTGTTAGAGCATAGCTCGGTTGAACCCACTAAGCGTTGGTATGTCAAGTTTGGTTGTCATATAGTGAACCAAAACTCATTGAAAGAGTCGTTTGATTATTTACTAAAGTCAACTTCGTATAGGTTAGCTAGAAAGTTATTAGGATATGAGACTTACAAGTATTACGTGAAGACTTGAACAATGTGAAGAAGTAAAGAGCTACATCGACGACATCATCCTTCCTCTTGAGGTTAGTAATATTTGACTTGAACTGTTTCATTCCTAACGTATCTTTCAAGGCGTGCATATTGAAAACATAACTGCGAAGATGTGCATGATTATACTCTAGTTAGACATAATATTAAGGAATTACAATACGAAGTATAACTCCTATCTTTTGAACTTCGTATATAAGACATCGACATAATCATATGAATGCTATTATGATTATGTATGGGTATGGGTGAAGATTTCGTCCTAGGAAACAATGTTTTAAATTCGTTTAAAGGAAGTACAATTCATAAACTTATTTTGTAAATCGAAAGGAAATCGCCAGGATTATTGGTATCGTTATTCATTGCAAATTTTTGATTCCAATGTGTGTTTTAGTATAACCGCTCATAACTTGTTTATGTATCTTGGTAAAACTATTCACAATGCCTGACTTTTGTATTGGTATGACTTTTATTAGTGAAACTGATCTTAAGTAATCACCCGAGATGGTATGATTTATATTTTGTAATTGGTATGGCCAACTCTAGGCATTGGGTAACCGATCCTAGTAAGGAGTGCAACTGATTACAAGTATGTGGAATCGATCCTTGTAAGAGGTGCAATAAGTCTTAGTAATTGGTAATCGATTCTATGACTTGTGCAACCGATCACAAGTAAATACCATAATAAGGTGGTAACCGATCCTAGTACCTATTCAACCAATTTTTGGAAAGCTAGTGTGACCGATCCTAGTACCCACATGGAGGTAGAACCGAAGCTTTGTGTTTTGGTAGAACCGTGAAACCCATTAATGGTGATTTGATAGGATAATCAATCACATAGTTCTTGGAAGTCAGATGAACCAATTCTAAACTTGTTTGGAAGTGTGGAAAATCGGTTCCAAGATTGCAAATATGAAAAAGGATTTATAAAGTAAAGATGTCGACATACTTTGAACATGTGCAGTAATTCTTACCTTTTATTGTTCAAAGATATTCCTTAATAATTTAAGGAGAATCCCGGATCGAAATAAATTGAGAATCTTTTTGAAAAGGCTAGGGTACCCAAATATACCTCAAGCTATTGCTTTTCCTTCCTATAAGTCCTTTCTCCGAAAGTGATTGTCTATGGACTAAGTCGAGACAATAAAACTAATCGGTTCACACTTCGTGTGATCGTCTATGGATACGAGATCGAGACAATACAACAACGAAGTATGTTTAATTGATACAAAGGTTCGGACTTAACCAAACTCAATAGGATTAACGTATCAAGTAAATAGGAATCTACTTCTTTTATGGGTAATTTTTAGTAATTATTTATTTTGGCATATTACTCCATTTTTGTGCTTTTAATTATTTAAAAATTTTCTCTTCTTCATATGCTTTATATTAATTGTTTTGGGTAGTTTTAAGCTGCCGATCTTTTATAAGCGAAGGAAAATTAGGCTTTAGATTACGACGAGAATCATAAAAAAATGATTTTAACGTTATATATTCCAAAGCATGAGATTGGGTTCAAAACTGCTTTGAGATAATTAGGAGTATTATGTCCAAGTATATTTATTGTGTTTACATCATAAGAAGTAGTTGATTTCGAGCCCTAGATTCATCTCTCCTTGGTAACAAAAATCAAAGTTTATTAGTTTTTCTTTTATTTGTCTTAAACCAAATCTTTAAAAGAGTCCGAGCAACGAATCCATTTCTTACCACTGTTAAAACTACATCATTCCTTTACTTGTTTGGAATACGATCCAAAGGAATTTTTCCAGTCGTGCACTTATTGAATGTCGGAGCGCAGGATCTTTTGAAGAAACTAAGTGAACTAGGTTTAGTTGCTTGATCTCAAATATACGAAGTTGGTTTAGATTTTGTATAGCGGATTAATTCTGAGAGTATTCAAGTCTGGACTTGGTCCCGGGGTTTTTCTGCATTTGCGGTTTCCTCGTTAACAAAATCTTGCTGTGTCATTTAATTTTTTTTTTCAGCAATTTTAATTGTTATTATTATAATTTAAAGTAAATTACACAAACGTTAATTCAGTATTACTTGATAGTGATCCTGTAGAGTTTGGTTAAGTCCGAACCTATTATCAAGTAATCACACTTTGATTGTTGTATTGTCTCGATCTCGTATCCATAGACAATCACACAAAGTGTGAATACCGATTTGTGGTATTATCTCGACTTTGTCCATAGACAATCACTTTCGGTAAGAGGACTTATAGGTGGATAATTTAAAGATTGTGGTGTATTTGGGTACCCTCGTCTTTTCAATTAGTATCAGAGCAGGCAAACACGAAAAGATCTAACAATCTGTGTGATACTCTACATTTTTCTAACAGGATTTAGGTTCAAAATCCGACCTGTAATGACTATTGGATAATTTGAGATATGTTTGAACATAAATTAAGGTGCCGTAATAGCCATTGGTGTAGTTAGATTCGTCACTACAAACGTGTTGGTTATAGAACCCATCAGGGGTATTTAGGTATTTTATGTTCCAAGTAAAACAAGATGAAAGGGGGGGATAAACTCGAGCTCCTGCTCCTGCTCATGCTCCTTCTCATCCTCATATTATTTTTCTTCGTTTGCTCTCTCTCTTGGACTGAAAATTGAAAGACGAAGGATTCAAATGATGCATGAATGAATTCGGTGGATTTATAAAGCATTGAGTTGTTGATGTCAACTGATTTCATGTACAAGTTGGGAATTCTTTTGGTTGTTTTCAAATTAGGAACCATCTTGAGGTAATGAATTCCTTTACAAAACTAAACAAGTGATTGTAATAAAATGATTGGCAAGTCTTGTTACACTTAATCTTGTTTGATCAAATATCTTCTTAGATTCTTTATTGAATTGAATTTGATGTTTATAGGAAGTTAGGGTTCACACCAACCTAGGGTTTTATACGAAATTGATGATTAATCCTCATTTCTGGTGACATTAAAGCATGGGTTGGTTGTAATTTGTGATAATTTCAAGTTTAATTTCGTAATTTGATATGCTTGTACACTTGATTTGATTGGTGGGTTTGGGGCTTTCCCTCTAAATATGTTGGTAATGGCTAATTCATGTTTCCCCATAATTGAAATTGTTGATGATGGTATTAAATCCTTCCATTATGATCCATGATTTTACATATGTTTGTTTGTGTTTTAAATAATTCCTTGCTCTTATGTATATTTAAATGGTTATGAATAGAATGAATTCTCACTTAAAAGTTCTGAATTTTCCATGGAGCTAGCATGTTCAATAAAATGTTTCAATGAACTTTTATAATGACTTCGCGAACAGCCTTTTTGGAGGCTAGTTTCAGTGCGTATTGGTGGGGTTTTAGCCAACGGCTTCTTCTCTAGAAATGTATGTTTTTGTGTCCTCTATAACCTGTCAAAAGGGTATGCTGTTTAGATGTGTAGTTTAGAAGTTATACCTTAAAACGTACAGGCAGTCGTGGCTGATTTCCTTGAAGAACAGCACGTGGTAGAGTTTTGTTGGTTGTTTTTGGAGTAGTTAGACTCTGAATTAGTCCTGGTAGTCTTCTAAGGAATTGTAGAGGGACATCTCTAGTTTCCAACTAGATATAATTTGCTTATTTTCGTTGAATAATGAAGCCTGTAGAGAATTGTTTATGGGTGAAAACTATTTGTGCCGGTTTTGGTAATTTGGGATGTGTGGATGAGAAATGAGTCTAAACCTTAAACAAATGCACTGCGCGGTGAGTGCTTGTAGATTCGAGGGATCAATTTGTGCAAGTCCGGCCTAAACCAAGAAATGGCCGTTCCAGACTTGTTTCGGTCACAAAGTGAATGAGATGGGGTTGATCTTAGGGAGGGAAGCGAAGAAGGTGTTGAGAATGTGAAGGTGTTGGCTATGAATGACTTTTATCAGAAAGCTGAACTGGCTTGCAGGGTGTAAGCTATCAGTTCCGGTGTTTGAATACGATTGTATAAACACTTGCCTCTGTTGTCTAGACTTGTTCTTGTTTCTCCTGTGTTTGGAAAATAGGGAGGAGAACCTATTTATACAAGTCTTTTAGCCTAACCTTCGTATCTCGTGGGAAGTGGAGAAAGTGGAGTGATGGAGTAGTGGAGTCGTGTGTTAGTGTCACACGACCAGTCTTGCCCACTTCTCCCATCATCACTAACCGTCCATGACTTCCTGACACGTTCTTGTGATGGTGCATTGCGCGCTGCACGCTGTAAACCGCTAGACCAATACCCCAGTATGTATCCCCCAGTTTGTGATATGATTGATGTCTCGAGTGTGTGGATCGTGGAACCCACAGAAAGTAGCATGTAATGCTAAATTGAATAACCTACCGTTATTCGGGAGGTGGATACTTGTGAAGTATCGTGTGTATTTTATGCAGGAACTGCATCATGGTGTGGTAAAGTGACGGGTGGTGATCACCAAGACGCCTTAATGACCAATTAACTCATGACCAGGGTTGTATAACCAAGCCGGTGAAGTCGGACGGTCGAGATGATCTTTGAGACACTCATCTGCGACCGTTGATGAAATTAGGGTTTTAGAGGAGGTGCGCAAGAATCCTTCTTCATCCTAGTCGAATCCAATCTTGGGATACGATTTTGGCCAGGCCGATCGTACATGCGTGTAGACGGCATGACGGTGTAGGCGCCTATACCCCATTACCTCACGAAAGTATGATCTGGACCACTCACCCGTGCGGTGAAGTTGAGTGGTCGAGATCAATTTGTGACCAGAAAACTAGTGCCGCAAGAGCCGCACATCATGCCATCTTCAGGCGCGTTCCAAGATAACCAATTCTTGGTCGGTCTTGGCCGATCGGTGCAGAGTGTAGGTGGTAGGCTGGTGTTCACGCCTATACTGATCGTCCCACGGAAACGTGATCTAAGCCACTCAAATCGTCCTAGTGAAGTTGAGTGGTCGAGATCGGTTTTGCGGTTGGGAAGTGTGACCACGCTAGTTTGGACGCGTTTTGGGATAGCCGAGAATGATATGCCTTGGCCGATCAGGTGAGGGGAGAGACGGGCCCACGGTGGTCATGCTTTGGTATGACCTGACTCGTAATCTAATATGGGACCCTCCATTCGTTCCGGAGAATATGGACGCTCGTGATGCTCGAAACCCTAATTTTGGCTTTCACGGTATGTAACCATGCTATGTTCGGGCGCACGAATTGGGATGACCAACCATGGTTGGTCCCGACCAAATTGGTCGGGTATGTAGGCGGGCCACGGTGATTGTGTTGACATGCTCTGGGCCCTTTGAATCTACATCTACACCCTCCATCTATACCTGCGAAGATGGATGGTTGAGACTGTTTTGCGACACATGTAATGTGCCGCAAACCCTAATTTCGGGTTTTCCATCCATACTGCTATGGTTTGGACGTTTTAGCAAGCTATGCCAATATTTTTGGGAGGCCGACCAAGCGGGGTCCGCGTTGGTTCGGCAGTGAATATTCCATACCTGCTTGGAGGTTATGGAATTGATCTGGGCCATCCAATCACGCTGGTGAGGTTGGATGAACGAGATCATATCCCGCATCGATCCGGATGCGGACTAGTAATACCGGATGCTCAATCGGGCTAGTATAACACACCGAGAGTTGCATCCTGTACGGGTATTTCGTACATGCTTTCATTATAATGCTTGGAGGTTCGTGTTGCTCTGCTGAGAGCAACACTCAGTCGTCATGCCGTAATGATAATGAGTACAGGAAATACAAGGCTGCTCACGCATTAATTAATAATGTTATAAATTCACAGGGTATATGGGATTGTTGCTACATGCTCCAACCTGGACGAATTTCGTGTATTTAATTCACAGAATGGGATTGTTGCCACATGCTCCATTCTAAGGTGAATTAGTAAAGTGAAAAAGTATTCAACACTTATTAATGGCTTTATCTTTTACAAGATGTTAGCCCATAATTTACAATTTTTAACCTTAAATGAAATCCACCATCAACATTAAGTCCCCTGCCTAGCACATAATGGTTACACTATTGTGGGGTAGGCATGAGATGGTGACATATACAAGCATAAGAAGACAAGATAAAGGAAGTCTACCTGGAGGGATTCTGACCAATCGTGGGCAATCCTCCATACACGCGTGACCATGGGCCTTGATGGACCGGCTTCCTCCCTTAGGTGCTTGAGTTGGGGATAAGATTCTTCTTCTATTGGGATTCCGGGCGTGGGTGCTCACACACTGCTGGTTGAATCGATCATGTATCCAGATACTCTTCTGATTCTTGATTAGGGCTCAAAAGAAAGCCTGACTTGGTCGGTGTCGAATCCCCATATATCGGGCGCCGTAACCGTTTTAGGGTTTCCTCAGCATATATTTAGGTGTAGAGATTCTGAACCACTTTTACGATTTTACAATAGGGCTTTCTCGCAGAAACTCCGTTTTCTTATCATGTCGAACACCAAATGGATCATCTTCTTCATACCGTCCAGGATCTTACGTTAAACGTGCACGACTGCGTCAGGCTTCATGATGAATCCCACGCTTGTGTTCTCCGAGTCAAGAAGATCATACCGGTTCGTCTCTTTTCATTTTCTCGAACAATTGCTTGTTCTTCATAATGATCAGGTGAATAATCCTCTCATTTTTGCAGAGATATCCTACCGGAACATGTGTGACAGTTATCGATGATGACGACTTAAACAGTCCCCTTCCTTCAAAATCAAACACGCCTACCCCTGTGGAACTCGAAGATGTTGATCTGGGTATCTCATACCCCAATGCAGGTCTTTCATTCGATGTTCGCATGAAATGTTTATCCTCCAACTACCGAGATGTCGGTGGATTCTTAGTGCGGAAGGAGTTTGTGCCTTTGTATACAAAGTTATGGAGAAAGTATGGCCATATCGCAACCAGGAATGTGGTCCGGCACTGTTCATCTGCTCTGGTCACCGCGATAAACTGCCTTATTCCCATGATTGCTGAGATGGAGAATATTTCTATCCGCAACGTTGCCGAATCAAGCCTCGAAAAATGGGAGAATATGGTATCTACATGCAAATCCATGGAGTTCAACGTGGGCTGGTTGCGGCAGTGTCTTGATATCATCAAGGTCGATCGAGCGTGCATCCTCGTGAATGTTGTTCCTGCTGCGAAAGCTATCTTGGAAGAGGAGAAGGCTCTGGCTGCAGAATCAAAGGAGGTAGAGCGGGCTATACAGGACTTGAAGAAAAGAACAGAAAGATATCAAGCCAGACTGGAGATGATGCTCTCAAGGAACTATAATCTTCTAGATGGCCTCTTCTAAGTCGTATTCAGCTGTATTCCCTTTATGTCAAAGTTTATTGAACGTCTTTGCAGAATAAATTGCATTGGTTTTGATTGGTGAAACGGGTTTTTTCATTGATGCATCTCTGAATATAATTGATGATTCAAACATGTAATGAAAATAAATGCCTGTATTGTTGACAGAGCAGATAGTGGTCAGAGCATGATATGCCTTGAGCCACTTTCCATTGATGACTGCTTCCAATTTGCCTCCGTCCACCTTAATAATTTTGTAGTAGCCAGTGTTGTAAGCCTTAGTGACTGTGTAAGGACCTTCCCATTTCGGTGAGAACTTTGGTGCGGACATGTCTTATTGGATGTGTTTGGCCGTTTTCAAAACCAAATCTCCCACTTTGAAACACGTGATTTCACGTTTGTTGTATGCCATGGAAATTCTATTCATGTACACACAGTGCGTTCTTCTGCTTTGTTTCTTCTGAAATCCAGAGTGTCTAACTCCTCTACTCTAGAGTTAGAGGCTTCAGCCTCGTTCCAGTGGATCCCGGTTGCCGCTGCAATCCTGGCTGATGGGATTTTGATCTCTGCTGGGAGAATTGCATCCGCTCCGTAAACAAGTGAGTATGGGAAAACTCCAATGGAGCTTCAGGTGATGTCCGGTATGCCCATAACGCCATTGGTAATCGGTCATGCCATTCCCTAGGATTATCGTGTACTGTTCGACTGATGATCCGGATCAATGTCTTGTTGGTACTTTCAGCTTGTCCGTTCCCTTGAGGATAGTAGATGGTGGAGAAGACCTGTTTAATGCCATACTCTTCAAGTAACTCTCGTACCTGTTTATTGGCGAAGGGAGTGCCATTATCAGTGATGATATGCTTAGGCACACCAAAACGACAAATGATATGTTCTTTAATGAAAGCCGCAATCGTTGCTCATGTAGTCCCTCGCAGGGGAATGGCTTCTACCCATTTGGTGAAGTATTCTATCGCAGTTATGATGTACTCGTGTTGCTTTGATGACGGAGGGTTGATTTTCCCGATAATGTCCAGTCCCCAGCTGTAAAATGGCCATGGACTGCTTATCGAGTGCAGAGGGGTGGAATGCGCATGAACAAGGTTCCCATGAATTTGGCATTTGTGACAGCTTTGAACAAAAGCGATTGCGTCATCCTCCATGGTCGGCTAATAGTATTTCACGTGTATCTGGAGAAACAGTTTCCTCTTCCCTTGATGTTCTCATCCGTGTGTCTCCTTGGATGATTAGGACTTCTTCCCCAAAAGCATCGTAGTAGATCACCTCCGAAGCTCTTGCGATACGAGATCCCTTAAATCGCAATACGAACCGCTTAGCCTTCTGTTTTATCTTGATAGCATCCTTTTGATTGGCAGGAGTCGTTCCGTCACGGAGATAACTAATATATGGCTCTCTCCAGTCCCCAGTGTGGTTCATGTTAAAAATTTCCAATTGATGTGGTGGTGCTTGGCAATTTGAGCAGGACCTCTGAAGTAGTCTGGATTGAGTCTCCATCTCTTTTGTCGATAATAGCCCAGCGTTGAAGTCGTCGGTAAAGCGTTACCACCAGTGATTGTCCACAAATTTCGTTGTGAACATGACTCGCTTGTAGTTGTGCTTCGTCATCCCCAAGACATCTTGATAGGGAACCATCCGGGTTAAATAATACAAACATACCATGAAGCATGAAGAAGTTCTGCAGGGTTTTAAGACTGACCTTTCCTTGGGAGAGTGAGCTGTTGAGCTCTTGAATGATCGGAGTTCGCCAATTGTTGGTCTTGGTGTCTTTGTATTGTGATAACCATGTCGATTCTATGCTTCTCCTCTTTACTGTCAGGGTTTTTTTCCAAACCTTCGAACTTCAATTTGGAAGCCAGTGTTGCTAGATAATCGGCGTGTTTGTTGTTGCTGCGACCGACATGGGTTATGGTTGCATCAAAGAAAATAGTTCGATAACCTTTGTGCTTCGATCGATATGGAGAGGTAGCGTCACTTCCTTCAAATGCGTATACCCCATTCATCCGATTCACCCGAGAACTTGGAGTCACCTCTTATTTCCAGACGCGTGACTCCCGCTTGCTTGGCTATTGACAACCCTATGAGGAAGGCTTTATACTCTCTTGAGTTGTTGGTGCATTCAAGTCCAGCTTGAAAGAGTGTGAGAATACTTCCCCGATTGGAGATACTAATACCACGCCCGCTCCTCCGGATACTCGCTAGGGTAGCAGAGCCATCAAAATACAAGAGCCACACTTCTTCTTCCAAAACAGAGACGTCTGGAAATTCTCCAGGGAGATCTTCATGTAGCCACGTAGTGCCTTCTCCGGAAATACGCCCGTAAGTCTCAAGAACCGCTTGACCCTTGATAGCTCTAGGTGGCGCTTTACGTTATGTCCAGATTCGACATTTGGAGAAGCCATTTGCCTATCCTTCCATCGGGGCCAGGCTTTGAAAGTAAAAACTTTGCGAGATCGATTTAGACACAAGTATCACCCTATTGGACAGTAGGTAATGCCTAAACTTCTGAATGGAATGGATCAAGGCTAAACATGCTTTTTTCCGCTCTGGGGTATCTGAGTTCAGCGTCTCTCAATATTCGGCTGAAGTAGTATATGGGACGTTCGATTCCCTCCTCGTCTTCCTGAGCGAGTAGAGCCCCTACGGCGGTGTCACTGAAGGAAGTGTAGAGATATAGCGGCTTCCCTTTTGCAGGAGACTTCATGATGGCTGGAGATGACAGGTATTCGTTGAATCTTTCAAAAGCTTCTGCTGGGTTGCGGTCCAAACGAGCTGGCTCCTTTCTTTAATAAGGGGTGAATGAAGCGGTAAGTTTAGCTAGACCCGTATAAATCGTCGAATGTAGTTTACCTTGCCCATGAAACTCTGGATCTCCTTCACGGTTCGTGGGGCGGCATTGTGAGGATAGCTTGAGTCTTGGATGGTTCAACTTTAACCCTCTGCGGTTACTTAGAATCCCGAGAAATTTAC
>JAJJWW010010262.1:0-24978 GCA_023531295.1 Papaver armeniacum | reverse complement strand
GTATACCTAAAATTATTGGACAAAAAACAATCTCTTTTGCTTAGATAGAGGAAATAATAATCAATACTAGTCTAATTACTATTAAAAAAAAAGAACCAGTATAATGGAGATTGAGTGTACATGAGACAAAAAGTTAGAGACACCAAGACCATGATATGAAAGATGATTAATCAATATCGAAGACACTTTGCAAAGAATTCTCATTCAGTCATCTTTCGACACACAAAGTTGATACCAAGAGAACATATATGATTTATTGATGACAGGACAAGATCAAAATGTAATGATGCTGGAAGTCTGAAAACCAGCTTTGCAGTAGGCATTACTAACAGCTGCAGACAACGTATCAGCGCACAAGCAGTCGCGGACTATTCTAATTGATGAAAAATATACAAAAATGGTATGCAGTCAGTAGGAGGAAATGAACCTACCCGAGCTTGCAAATTTAATATGATATCAAGGCATCATGAGCTAAAGAACTTGGAAAAACATAATCCACGTAGTCATCTTCCGACACAACTATTTGTCTTGTCACATTTAGAAACCATGGGATCCAGTCAGAAGGATAAGCAGAATTAAAAATCCAAAAAAGCATGCTAGACCCACCGTGGGTTGAGTCTTGTCGGTTATCTCACATGCCCCAAGGCAGTGGCCCCTCACCCCAAGATTAGCACGCAATAATGATATGCCAAAGCTCACGTATCCATCAAAATACCATTATAATGTAAACTGTGCTGCTAGCCTTAACAAAAGGGCAGTGCCCAAGCGACACAATCCTAATCCCTAGGACCCAATCCGTATAATGTAAGCAGTGCTGCTAGCCTTACCAAGTGCAGTGTCCCACAGTTAGTCTCGCGTGACAGTCCATGGGACCCCAATCTGTAGACTAGCAGGGCAGGCTTACAGGTTAAAAGAGTCCCAGGGTTTTGCCACTGGACAAATCTCAGGACAGCCCATGGTAAAGCACTACAGCAAATATTTTATAATCGAAAAACTAAAACAACACATACAAAAAAAGACCTACAGTAATGGAATTCATTAAAAAAATGTGAGATGGAGTTAGTAGAACAATCAGGACTGAATCAAATCTGTTATCTCTGGATACCACATCCCTACGGTTGTCTGGCGACCACCAATTTATCACAAAGGGAAAAACAGGTTACCTGAGTTGAAGAAAGTAAAAGCATACCTACTAGCATGTTTTCAAAATCAAAAGCTTCTAAACATCTAGAATAGTAAGGGTGTAAAGCGAAACCTTCCATGTTAAATTTATTACTTAAAGCATAAACTAACACCATGGATAATGCCAAACTGTGGAATCCAAGAGAACTAATTAATCAGACACCATATAGTCATACATGAACTTCAGAGCTGAGAGAAATATGAGAAGCAACAGTGTAAATTAGCACGACTATAAGTGGATAAATAACAACAATAATCGGATTGACTAGAAAAGCAGTTTGAACAATGCGAATAATGAGAGAGAAAAAAAAAAGGATGATACAGCCTTCACCTTACTTCAGATATCCTAATCTGTTGTATGAAAACACCTGATCAAGTCTTTAACCAAAGTGAAGCATTGGCATCTCTTTAACCAAAGGAAGCATTGGCATCAGATTCATTCTTTCACTGCCATGAGATTATTGTCACATGTTCTTATTTTGGACTGGGTATTGATTAAATAAAAAGCAGGGGCAAGCAAAATTAATTAAAAAACTGTCAAAAATCTGTTTTAGCTTAAGCAAAAGTCCGAAACAAAATTATTATGCTATAAAAAAAGTTTTGGATATGGAAGTTACTTTTCAACTTCTAGAAGTCAAAAAGCAAGAAGTTAGTTTGGATATCGAGTTTCAAAACGACTTCTAGAAGCCAAAAAGTTAACTTTTTGAAGCACTTCTCGTGCTATTAACTTTTTTGCTTCTATAAGTCATTTTAAAATTATATCGCCCAATTAACTTCTGACTTTTCGACTTCTAATAGTCGAAAAGCAACTTGTCGAATACTATTCAAACAGGCTATAAATCAACTTGTCAAATACTATTCAAACAGGCTATAAATCATCTGCATCCCCTCGGAAGAAAAATCATGCCAAGAATCTTAAAGTGCTTAGGTCGTCCGATTTTTAAGTTGTTATGAGGATGAGCATGTCATAACGCGACTCAACTTTTTTCTTCAACATAAACAATGGAAAAGGCGAAAATAAATAAACTCGTTTTGTAACAAAACATTCCAAAATCTAAGGATAGTCGACAATTCAACGTATACAAAGAATTGGTCCCGAAAAAATCTCTAGCCCAGTGGCGAGAATAGAGTGGGGTGTACTTCACCCACAAGATTGTACCTGTCGAAAATTTTGCCTAACCAACTCTTCTATACCTAAAATTATTGGACAAAAACAATCTCTTTTTGCTTAAATAAAGAAATAATAATCAATTCTAGTCTAATTGCGAAAATAAAAAAAAAACACCAATATAATGGATATTGAATGTACATGAGACACTACACCAAGACCACGAGATGAAAGATAATTATTCAATAGCAAAGACGCTTGGCAAAGCATTCTCATTCAGTCATCGTCCGACACAAAGTCAACAATAAAGAACATATATGATTTATTGATGATAGGGGACAAGATCAAAATGTAATAATGCGGAGAACGGGACAAGATCAAAATGTAATAATGCTGAGAACCAGTTTTGCAGTAGGCATTACTAATAGCTGCAGACAACATATCAGTGCACAAACAATCGGAGACTATTCTAATTAATGAAAAATATACAAAAAATGGTAGGCAGTTGGTAGGAGGGAATGTGCCTACCCGAGAGAACTCAATCATGCCAAACTCAATCACCGGTGTAAAGTTAACCCTTACATGACAAACTGTGGATTCCAAGAGAACTAATTAATCAGACAACCATATAGTCATACATGAACTTCAGAGTTGAGAGAAATATGAGAAGCAACAGTGTAAATTAGCACGAGTATAACTGTATAAGTGGATAAATGACAGCAATAATTGGATTGACTAGTAAAGCAGTTTGAACAATACGAGAAAAATACGAATAATTGTCTGTCCGCTACTAACTGATAAAACTAATTATCAACTGGTTTTCCAATTTCTGCATCATTGGTATACACAACTGCAAAAGAATCATACACAGCCTTCACACTGAATAAACCCAATAAAATAAATGCAATATTCATCATAGTAACACCAAATTAAATCAAGTGTAATTTCGACTCCATCACTGTGGAAAAACAAAATCAATCAGAAATCCATCATAAAAGAGAAGAATAGATATTCAAAAGATACCTAACACTTCTAAACCACAGATATATGTACATGATTGCTAAAGGGGGATTCAAAAGATGGCACCTAATTATTATCTTCATCTATAATCAAGAAATCAAAGACATTCAATTTCATGTTGCCCCAATAGAACTCTCTCTCTATCTAATTGCTGCAAATAGTCACAAACACAAACATAATACTATTTCAGGCATTCAGAATCAAATTTTCCATTCACAAAACCAAATAGATTTACCAGGAACGGGATCCACAAGCCTACAAACTCGCCCTGTACTAGTACTAGGGTGTGACTCAGAGATGAGATCGATGTACCCAAAAACCCGCCCCCGCTAATACTAGGATGGGACTCACCACCCCAGGATTAATAGGGGGGGGTCTTTGGTTCCTAACTCCAACCCTTGGTTCACGAGGGACAAACCGGTGAGTTTAGCACTACTCCCATTTTGAAGTATTTGATTTTATACGATCTCAAATTACAAATATCCATCCAGAGAGACAATATAGACAAACCAACTTAATGACCAGGTACTGTTCCAATGTGAAATCATTAGTTTTACACAATGCCTGATCAGTAAGATTGTATCTCTATTATCTGACTAGAGACTTGGAATGTATATTATGCCTGATCAGTAAGAAACTTGGAATGTATATTCGCATAGAACTATCTTTAAACTCATTTTATAACAAAAATAATCCTTCAATGCGGTTTATATCAGTCAGTTCCATAACAAGCTTATATCAATCAATTTTCCGTTCCCCTAAAACATCCGAAAGCATAACACCATAATCCAAAAAGTAAGCACGCATAGCATACTAACAGTCTAACAGAGAGAAATAATAATCAATGCTAGCCCAATTACTAAAGTACGAAGGCACCAATATAAAGAATATATAGGGTTCACATGCGAAACAAAGTTTGAGCTCCACCAAGACCACGACATGATTCAAGAGCAAAGATGCTTCGCAGAGCATTCTGGAAGTCTTAGAACTAAACTGCCATAGTTAAGGAGGGAGGCAACATTACTAACAGCTAAAAAAAATTTATCAGTGCAAAAACAGTGAATAGACAAAAAAGATACAAAAAATAGTATGCAGTCAGTAGAAAGGAATGTGGCTACCCGAGCTTACAAACATGAAATCAAGGCATCATGAGCTAAATAGCTTGGGAAAGCAAAATCCATGTAGTCATCTTCCGACACAAAATTGGTACCAGGTTGACCTATTTGCTTTATAGATGACATACACAAAATTGGTACCAGCCTAAGGTAAAGCTTAAAACAGCACAGACAAAAAAGACTGATAGTAATCATTCAAAAAAATGTGAGATGGAGTTAGTAGACAAATCGGGACTGAATTAAACCCGTTATCTGTGGATACCACATCCCTACGGTTGTCTGGCCGCTACCAGTTGAAACTAATCTCAACTAGTTTTCGATTTCTGCATCACTGGTATACACAACTGTGAAGGAATTATACATAGCTTTCGCACTCAATAAACCCAATACATGCAATATCATTCTAATAACAAAACTTCAGTGCAAACTCAGTAGTGATAGCAATATCAATAGGCTCATATCAAGTGTAATTTTGACTCAATCACTGTGGGAAAATAAAATCAATCTGAAATCCTAATAAAAGAGAAGAATAGATATTTCAAAAGATACCAGATGCTTTTGAATCATAGATTTACATACATAATTGCTAACGGGGGAACTCACTACTACGATTCAAAAGATGGCACCTAAATTCATATTATCTTCATCTCTTAATCAAGAAATCAAAAAGATTAAATTTTATGGTGCCCCACTAGAGCCCTCTCTCTTTCTAATCATTGCCATGAATCAGAATCAGAAAATCAAAATAAATAAGGAATTAAAAAAAAAATGTATGAAAATCAAAGGGTTTTACTTAAAAAATCAATTTGAAAAACAAGATCTTACGATGGAAGCTGGAGATGTAGAACTACTGAAACTGTATGCTGCGAAATGGAATTGACTCATAATTAAAATATCAGGCCAACAATTCATGGCAAGAAGAATGAAGGAAACAGAAGGTTAGATCGTTGAAATGAAATTTTGAAGGAAGAGATAAGCCGTAGAACTACCGAGTGGAGAGGGACTAGCGAAGGTTATATCGTCACAATCTATGAAAATTAGGGTTCGTGTAGTTTACAATTTTGCCCCTCACTTTTCTTCTGTGGACTTTGAGTTGGTGAACTTTAGATTAAGGTCGTGTTTGGTAGCCTTAATATCCTTTTTAGGAGTCTAAAAAGGTAGGGTACCTTAATCCTTTCCTGGATTAGATAGTTATTTTTATAACTGTTTTTTTTATTTAAACTAGATTTTGTGCCCGTGCTACGCACCGGGCGGCTCCACAAACCATCCACCATCACCTTTATATGCACTTGTAAATAGTTTAGTTGATAACGGTAATGGAGTAGTTTAGCATTATCCGTTAAGCAGTGGTATATGAATTCATGATTCAAATAATTTGTGAACATTATTTTAGATTTGGCGTGGCTCGGCTTCGCCTCGCCCCATCCCGATGTATTTTTTATTTGGTGTCGCGCAGCTTCGCCTCGCCCTGTCACGATGCATTTTTTATTTACCCACGCTCATGCTTGGTGTCACGTGGCTTCGCCTTTTTCTTTTAACAGAATTGGCATGTCATGAATTTTTGATTTGGCATGGCAGGGCCGTCGCCATGCATATAAAACCTTTATTTCATGACATCATCTTATATGGGTATGAATGAGATCAACACTCAGATGAACTTGATAAATTTGCAAGTGCTTGATAAGTTTGTATGTGCATAAAAAAAACAGCTATAATGAATGAGATCAAAATCACTACATGAGCCAAGTACTTTATAGCTATAATCAATTTTGATGCAGCTAAAATTATACTCCCTCCGTCCCACTATTAAGTGACCTAGTTCAAGTTTGCATAATTTTTAAGGCAAGCAAGGGGGAAAGTATTTTTAAGCACTTTTTACAAATATACCCTTAAATAGTGAAATTTTGAAATGATTTATCTCTCAAACTACACCACGGATGTTCGCAAACTTCGTACCATTGAAAAGCATTTTAAAATACCTACGTAATTTAATATAAACATGACTATCAAATTATGCATATTTCTTATATTTCTTATAATCAATTAAAAGGATAATTTTAGAAATATCTCCTTGTTTAGTGATATAGGTCACTTAATGGTGGGACAAAATCTAAAAGTAACTAGGTCACTTATTAGTGGGACGGAGGGAGTAGCATATATAAAGTAATCGCATTATGTGTAGAGTTATGAGTTTGCTAATCATAACAGGAAACTATAGACTTACTAAAACTCCCGAAATCAACACCATCACTACAACCAAATACAAATTTCCATCGACGTCGCACCTCAGATTCAGTATCAAATGACCATTCGCCCATAACCTGTATCATTTCTAACATCTACGGCGTCAAATAGGACACCTCTATCACCAGCTTCTCAGCCAATCTCTCCATTGGGTGGGTCTAAGGAAGACATTTTTAGTACCCGCAAGCTTGCCAATGGTTATTATTGCCTCCGGCTTTTTTAGGGTCCTCATAAACTCGGCAAACCGAAAACGAAGCTTCATTTTACCAAAAAGCAAACAAACCTTGGTGCTTTCTATCTAGAGTCTGCAGTATTAGATCGAATTATAACACTTGTACCTGCAAAAATAGAATGAAAGAGCGGAAGAAATATGAGTTAGCACACATATATAGTGGGAAATCTCCAAGCCGTGAAAGGAAATTAGTTTTCGTTCACATCATGAAAAGAAAAAGTAAGCAATCAAATATTACCTGATTAACAAATTGAGAGAAACAAATAAAGATAATAAGGAAATGTATTTTGCATGAAAAACTTTCGCCGCCAAGGTTTTTGAAGAAGAAAACAACAAAAGAAATAAGCTAACCTTTTCTTGTCTTCGGAGCATCCAATGTGTCGTAAAACGTGACAGTAATCCATAACAAACCCATACTTAACACAGACTGGATGTCACTTTTGTTAAGTGATGGGGCATTTTTGTGGAGAAAGCTAAGTTTCTATTTCCGCTTGGGCGTTGAATCGAAGGAACCTCTATCTCTTAAAGAATAATAGATATTAGTCATCTACCTCAATTTAATGATACAATTCATAATATTAATTCTTAACGGGCAAAGAGAAGCCATTCCTAAAGTAGCTTGTTGTTTTTTTTAGGATAAAAGATTGCGCTACCAGAAGATGGTTCCATGAGTCCCTGATACGTCTTACCTGGGAAGATGTGGCTTCCATATCTGTTAACTTCGGCTTTAAAACGATTTTGGAAAGAGTTGGCCAAAGTCTTCCCATCAACAAAAGCACTTGTAGAAAAGCAATAGAAAGAGCGCTTGCACAAAAACGACAAAAGCGTCAACTGTATCTATTAAATCAGGAAGCCTATATGTTAGTTCTCAAGTTCTCAGTAAGTATCAGCCTGCATTCAACAAAGGGGACTTTTGGGCATTAGTAATTCTTGTGAGGACATCTGGCAAAATCCTATTGATCGAGTCCTATCACCTTCTCTATGGTGGATCAATAAACCTTTCATAATCTCAGGGTGGGTCAAGCAAACCCAGTTATCCCATTCACATAACATAAAGAGGTATACAAACCTTGGGAGTTGAAGAATCAAACCCACTCTTTAAAATCTTAGTACACGCATTTGTTCGTATTCTCTTTGCAAAAAATGTTGCATCTTTGTTTATAATAATGGAGTATCAGTGGCTTGCCACCAGCAAGAAGTTGATCAACTTGTAAAGATTACTATAAGTAATTAATGGATGTCTGCATCTTATTGGGATGGTACAATATGGTAGTTATTATATGCATAAAAAGATATCACAAAGAAACAAAAAACATAAAAAAAAAATACTCTACCCACCACTAAAAACCAAACAGTGACAGAAAAACATCTTTCACACGATATTACTTGAGTAGCTTCGGAGTAGCCGGACTACTAATTTGATTTATAACTGAATTAACTTGAAGCTTTTATGCAGTGTATACTAACCGATCTACCGTATGAGCTTGTACAGACTTATGCAAAGGAATAACAATAAACATAACTGATTTCTACAACCCTTCCTTAGTTTTGCATAGGTGACGACCACCAAGTTGTCTTGCCCCCGGTAACTTCGCTAATACGAAAGGTTCGAGAGAACATGATTAGCGAGAGGGCCAGATAAGGCAACTCAAAGAAAAATTTACACCAATAACTCCAGGATCGATGCAATTGGACCTGATCGCACGTCAAACCCTACAAACAATGTAAACCAAAAACGCCATCGATTGTAGCCGAATATGCATTTCTAGATGTTAAAGAGTGGTTCTTTAACATTAAGGTGATTCAGCAGTATTTAGAATAAACTTTCCCGTCAATAAACCTATAGATGGGAAAAAGAATATCATGCAGTTCTGATTTTATCAATACGTCTAAATGATAAAACCCGCTAAACTGCTATCATTTATATAAAATCACATCAAATTAAATCAATTGTTAATTTAACTTCTTAATTAAACAACAAGAAAAACAAAATACAGTAGATTACCATTTGTACAGAGACCATATAAGTTTTCTTTTTAGAGTGTCAATAGTTGTGATCTTGTTCCCGTCAAGTAGCTAAAACCATATGTAACCATTAGAGCAGGTGGATAACATAAAAGGCTAATGAACTTTAATGACCCAACTTTGATGAGTAATACAAACATGAATCAGTAAATAAAAACTACAAAATTCATCAAAAGTCAACTCAAAAATAAAATCAATTATCAGCGTGTTTCCTCCATTTTCCCACAAAGTTACCTTCAGGTCGATCCTCTATATTTCAGCAAAAATAAAAGCAGTTATTGACTGAACAACATTATAACTATTTAGTACATATGGCTTAAGATGTTAATCTTACTATGCATCTTGGTTTGTTATTTCCCTCTTTGTCGTTGTCCAGGACAATTGAGATGGAAAATAGCATATGCACGAAATAATTCAGTTATGCACGCATACCATATATTGCATAAATGACTGGAAGGTATTGCAATCCTTACTTATATAGAACGCAAAGATATTTATATACACCAGTGAATAAACAATGTCTACACATGCAATTGCTTATACATACCATGGAAATTATTAGAAACCATGGACTTGTAATGCTTCTCAATCCCGTCGACATATATAGCATTTATTTTTTATCAAGAGCAAAGATAAATCGCACCTGCAAAATAAAACAAATGGGTTAGGGTTTATTGATTCAGAGAAACAAAAAGACAGAATAAAAAAGTTTCAGGCTTACCAACTGCAAAAATCGTTTACCTTGTTTACTTCCTATTAACCCAAAATTCGAAAATCAAACCCTAATCAGTTAATCCAATTGAAATCCCCAGACCTAAGAGAGAAAACCAAACTTAGGTACTGATCAGAAAAAGTTACAATTTTTATATCTTAAATCCGCTAATTAAACACAACCTACCACATCAAATCAAGCATTCAGGTATATTACCTATAAAAATGGAAGAGATTTGTGAAAGAAGAACCAAAATTAGGGTTTACGCATTTACTGTTCCTGAGGTTTTTATTTCAGTGTTCAGAATCATCATATCCCGAAGACATATCAAATATCAAAATCTGTAAAAGAAACCATTCAAAAAAATAAAAAATAAAAAGGAAAACGATGATGAATTAAACGGAGAGAAGTAGAACACGGAGAGGAGAGGAAGAAGGCTGCAGATTGAATAGAAAAAATTAATGATGTTTGTTCCTAGGGTTTCTTCTTAGGTTTTTCTTTGGGTTCGTTTTTTTTTCGTTTTGTTTTTTTTTTTTTTCGGGTTAATAAATAAAAAAATTTCTTTATTTTGTGAAAAAAAAACCTTGTTTTTCTCTCCTTTGAGGAAAAGTGGAACGGAGCAATTTTGTATGAGGGTGGGTGTCACCGTTCAACGTGGAGCCTAATGACCTTAGGCTTTTAAAGGAGTTAGATTTTTCTTATGCTCAAAACCATAAATTTATATGGTGTAGTTATTTATTTATTTTTTAATTAATTAATTTAGCTTGTATACAAGTCTGTTGACAAATAACATACTGCATTAACCCAATGTGGAAAACAAACGCCATTTAAAATAATCATTTCTATGATAGTCTTGGATAAACTTAGGAATAACCTAAATTGGACAAAGTTTTCATATCCAAGCTACCAAACATACCCTAATGCTCCTCGGACAACCAAAAACTGTCGTGTAACACCTTGGTACCCACGAGTACTGAAAGTCCAACACTAATGCTCGGACAATCAAAAACTGCCATGCATTCAAGCGTTTGTGCTTTGATCACAATCATTGGTCGGCAGAGGTAAACTCCGACCAAAGAAGACCAATGAAATTCGCTAGCACTTGAACAAGTCGGCTATAGAATTCAGAAAGTACGAACTTGTATCATTTTAATAGGACTCGGTCACAAACGTGACCAAAATGGCTTATTAGAGTTACCGCGGCATTAATTAGTCCATCCGCTTGGCTCATATGTTTGGTTATTTGCTTTTATTTATTATCCTAGTCATGTAAATGATTTTTCGTGGAGTAAAAGTGTAAACAGATAAATACTTTGTTTGGGTATTGGTCTGGATATCGAAAAGTTTAATCAAGGTTTATCTTTAGTTTATGGTCTGTCTGCCCCTTACGGTAAGAACCCTGGCTAGGTTCTTATCAATTAGTATCAGAGCCGCCGATGTCGAAACTCAATAAAGAATATAGTGATGAAGAAGCATTTTGTAACACCCCATGTTTTTAGCATGGCGCATGCTCAGATGCGCCATGGCCTGAGATGAAGCTTCATCCAAAGCTTTCGTTGCGTGGAAAAAATGAGCATTGGCCTAGGCCAATACGCTGCCAAAATGTCATATTGCGTGGGCACATTGGTCAAGGCCAATATGGCGCCAAGAGAGTGTAAGTTGTAAATTATATTAGCCAAAGGCCAATCTCGCATCAAAGGATGCCTTAGGCCAGTTAGGTAGATGTCCTTGAGAAAAGTAGAGCCACAATGACGCATTACGCAAGTCATTGGCCTTAGGCCAAGAGCAGGCTGACCTTGGTAATGTACAACCATCACGGCTGGACATTGGAGTGGCCTATGGGTCAAAACCAGAAATGCATCCATTACGGCCCTTCACTGGTCTTGGCTCAGGAAATGTCCAGCCATCATGGCAGAACATTGGAACTGGCATGTGAGACACAACTGAATGTACGGCCATCACGGTCGTACATCGCATTTGGCCAAGGGTAGTCATGTGCAGCCATCAATGATGACGAGGCCTCATTTATAGCTGCGTAGACTTGCCAATTGAGCATATCAAGCATGGGAATCACTATGCCATGCTGCGAATCAGATAAGCATCACTTGGATGCATTTTGACGGAACGACCTATACGGACTAGGCCATTTCCATTATTGTTTGGCCACGACCTTACAAACGAGTTGGATTAAGTTGTTTGTCCCTTCATGGATGAACTACGGTCTGTGCTTGATCCCTTTATAGTAGGGAAGGGTACGTAGGAAGCCGCAATGAGTTGCAGCATTGTAGGTTCAACACTTTGTCGCTCATATCATCTAATTGTGAGATGATTGCGGCATTCCGACCTCTCATATCATATGGATCGGTAGCTCGATGCAGGAGATTATTGTGGTCAAACTTGATGAGACTAGTTGCATTCCATTCTTTGGATGCTCATACTTCCTATCAAGGCGTTTGACTTAGGCATGACCAATGGCGCATTGGCCATGGCCTCGAAAGTAAGCTACATAGATATGCAAGTTAGCGGAGCTTTCATAAGCCTAAGGAAAGTATGGCATGAGCCTGATTGATGCACCCTTGGCACGAGGAAGACAAGTGCATGCTCTCAGCAATGCCTAAGTTAAGTAAACAGGCCCAAGGCATGCCTTATGCCTGGACAAGACTCGGCAGTATGACGGTTACTCAGCTAGATAGGAAACTCAGTGATGAATTTCCAACGTTAAGGCAAGGCTTATTACCCTTTGCAAAACAAGGGTAAGTTGAAATGGTGTGGAAGCTAAGTTAGCTGCATCCTGCTCCACGAGCATGCTTGCAAGGGAAAATGAACGTGCATTTGCCTAGTGTTAAGGCCCAGTAAGTAACGTAATAATGACGCATCGGGGAAGTTTGGCTCTTGCGCGCCAGCGGCTGTGTAATTTTCCGGTTCGTCACACATTTACTAGGTCTCACTAATCATGTATCATCTGTGGTTGAATCTAGCAACCGATTTATAAGAGAGTTAGATTTTACATCTTCATATGTGAATACAAGATCCAGTGACAGAAAACAAACTAATGGAGTTGAGAAATTAATTTTTCCATTCTTCGATGGAACTGATCCTGAAGGTTGGATCTATAAAGCTGAATTGTATTTCGAATTTTATGAAACACCACCACTACAAAAAGTTAAAACTGCAAGTTTTCATCTTGATGTAAGGCTTTACAAATGGTATAAATGGATAAAATCGATTGATCCATTACAAACTTGGGTAGGGTTTTCAACTGCTTTGCTTAAATGATTCGGAAGAAATCATTATGATGAACCAAATGGGTCATTCACAAAATTGAGTCAAATGGGTTGTCAAGATGATTACAAAGAAGAGTTTATATAAGCAACAAAGATTGAAGAGGGAATTGTCAACGAAGAATTGGTAGCAAAATTCAGCCGAGTTTTCTCAATTTCATCGGAAGAAAACCAGGATAAATCTCTTGATTCCGAGATGATTCCTTCGTTCTTCTTTGATGAAGACGATTTAATAAGCATAAACCAACATTAAGGAAAACCCATCACTGAATTGGGTAATTCTATTGAAATTAGGATCTTCCAATTGAAATTTCTTCTAGTAGGATGGTACTAAGCTACAACAAGCAGATTCAGTTAACTATTGAGGTGGTGAATTTTAAGTACTCGAAGGCGATAAATAGAAACGTCAAATTAATCTGTAAGAAATATTTTTCTCTTCCTCATGTTTATACTCGGATGTTATTCGATCGTGGAAAACGATTTGAGATTATTAAGGGGTTTTCTTATTTTGCTAGTGCTTATGAATTCTATGTTGATATAAATAATTCTTGTGTGATTGTTCTTATAAGGTCAATTTGGATGAATGGACTCGGTGGAAAGCATGGGTACTGTTTAGAAGTGTTATTTGAGTCTTCAAATGTGTTTGTGTTTGTTGAAAACGATGAGAGGCGTAATGCTTGCAAGTTATTTGATATGATATTACAACAAGGTATGTATGGCTCTCTGGTTTAAATTGATACTTCAAGTGATAAGGGAAATTGAATTTGGTAGTTCCCCGGAGATAACTCCAAATTGGTTTACATAATGCTATGTGAGTCCTACTTGGTGAATTGTCAAAAGGTGGGTGCGGTGGAAAATGGGCATGGGTGCTGCAAATCCACTGGAATGAGTTTGAGTATCTTCTAATGCTTTTTCAGTTCCCTAAAACGGAATAGGTCGAACACATCCAGGAGGGGTTATGCCCCCCCGGACCCCCAGCCCCCGCATAGCGTACCGACATAGTTTTTTGATTGAATACTATGCTGGCTTAAATTTCAATATGGGGGATAAGCTTGGTGTCGGCATGGCTGCTATCTGCATGGTATTCATACCACATCCATGCCGGCACCGAGCTTTTTCAGCTGCAAAAATGGTGGATTTAAAGAAAAAAAAATCAAATTTGAACCTTTTAGCAGCAATTCTCTCTTCACAATCATCCTCCATTTTCACCAAAAAAAGTTCCCTCTCAAATACTTTTTCCCTCCTTCTACTCTCACCTCACTTACCCAAATACAAATAAAAACATACACTAATCTTTTAACAAATACTTAAGATTTTTCCTAATTATAAGTAATCACTAATCATGATTAGTGAGGGGTAGATTAGGTATTAGATAAAATACTTAGATAAGGGGTGACCCTAATTTGATATTTGGATCCCGTTTTTGTCTTTTTCCTCTATCCCCCAATTAGTTTTCATATCCCCCAATTGCGCATTCAAAAAAAATCATAAATACTTTTTGGAATATTAAAAAAATAGATAACACCTATCTAACATCACGCTCCACAATCATTCATCAATATTGTATTCATCAAAGAGCACTACTTTTAGTTCCATCGTCAAGTGAAAAATTTGCAACTTCAAATTCTCCCACACCGTATAGTGGATCAAATGCATCTCCACTAATATCCCACATTTTACTTTCTCCTTTAGTATAATTTTACTTTTTCATGAAAGGAAATGAAGATTATTATATATAAATTTTTGAAGGCTTCTCTAAATAGCCCCAAGTATCTGACACTGATAAGGCATCCGATACGAATACGTCACCAATTTTGAAGTAACTGTGCTTCATAGGAAAGAACTATTGTTTCCCAAAAGAAAGAAAATGGAAAAGAAAAAAAACATGGCATTTTTAGGGGCGACCCCAAAAGAATTAGGGGTGACTTTTTTATTCCCAACTCATACACAACGTTAAGGGATGTCCAAAAACACGGAGAATACGTTAATGCCCTTCAATAATCGGAAGCTATTTTGTGCCCGATTAGTATAACGAAATCAGAAACTTAGTAACGCAAAGATACTACCGATTAATATCGATTTTGTGCCAAACGCGTATCTTGCTTCTATAACAATCGGTAGGAACAAGAAACTCACTAGACTACTGATTATAGTAGTTCCTAAATTCCCAAAATTGGTGATTTCGTCAAAGAAGAAATTTGGGGCAACTTTATAATTGGAAGCCATATTAACTACCGATTATTCTAGTTCCCAAATTCGAAAAAATTGAAATTTCTGCAAAAACAAAATTTGGGCAACTGTATAATCGGAAGTCATATTAATTACCGATTATTATAGTTCTCATATTTGAAAAAATTGGGATTTCTACAAAAACAAAATTTGGGGAAACTGTATAATCGGAAGTGAAAATACCTTATTTGGCTACCGATTATACAGTTGCTCCAACAAAATAGAGTCGTTTGAACTCTAAACTCTATATAAGGCTAGTCCTTTTACAATATATGGAACAAAAGTACGTTTAAACTCTCTCCAACACCATCTTCAACATAATGCCCCAACCATTCATCAATCCAGCTGTGTAGCGGATGTGTTCTTTGTTTTGCTCGAGGACTAGCAAGATATAAGTGTGGGGGTGTTGATAAGCACGTATGTGCTACATTTTATACCCATATTTATATTAGCTAGGACTCAATATTTGGCTAATAATATTATTTTAATGATTTTATAGAAAGTGCAAGCGAAATCAGATCATCCGGAGAATATAGGTTAAAGGAGGCAGAATGACGTTTGCGACAAAAAATGATCAATAGGAGAGCCTCAAATGTGGTGGCCTGGTATGCTTATATATCAACACCACTCAAGCCCGGCCCACTGGAAAAAAGTGGATGATGTGGTTGATTTGAATCGGTGCAGAATCGAGCATGAAAACCGGTAAATGGAGCTAGAGGCCAACTGTTATGGTTTTCGGACGCAATGGAGACTTTAATCATGATGATTTGTGCAAGGTGTTGCTACCGTGAAGGAGAATGCAAGGTGGTCCGTGTGTTGGCCAAGTTAAGGAAGGACAGTAAGTTGGTACAAGTTGCAGGCAGTGGGGTTCGATCTAGGAAGCTAAAAAGTTGAGATGAAATCGATCTTAGTGGCGGTCGTTCAAGGCTCTACAACTGCGGCATTCAAATGGCAGAAGATGACAAGAAAACCAAGTTAGAGTTCGATATTGGAGATGGTTCGTGTGTTTGTCGGATAGTTAGGTGCTCGAATGGAATTTATATTCGGCGAAGAAGTTGAGCTGTAGATGGACCGAATTTGGTGGCATCATGGGAAGTGATGATGTTGTGCTCGACAAGGACCGTTGTTGTTGTGATCGGCGTATCAAGGAGAATCTCCAGTTGGGTTAAGAGACTGGATTTGTCAAAGATGGAATCAAGATTTCGATTGTGCTTAATCGGGGTTAGTGGGTGGAGATTAAATGTAAGTTTTCGTCTTGATTAAATCGTTGCTGGTGGTGAACGATGAGTGCTACTAATAGAGAAATTGGTCGTGCGAATTTAAACGGATCGAGGACGGTCGATTTGCATGGCGGTTCTTGCAGATAACATACCCAAGTCTATATGAATCTAGTTCATTCGATCAGCAAGAACTTTGGCGCATGGAGTCTCGCCATTTCAACAACAAAACAATGGAGTTGGGGGTTTTCCGATGTACAAACCTACAGGAGTTGGGCGACAGTAGTATAGAGTCTTGACGAAGGTGTTGTGTCCGGATGTTGATTTTAGATTTGGGATAGTGACGCTTCAAGTCGAGATGAGAGTTGCATCCAAAGGGCCACGAGAAATTCTGGAGCAAGTCAAGATAGCGGGGTGATTATTGGTGTTTTTAATGGTGTTTAGGCGTTGATGCTCGGAAATAATGGAGTCTGGGATTTAATTTGGTCTGCAATTTGGGCGAATGATGAATTCATATAACCGTGCCTCAGTGGAATACGATATCGCAAGAATGAGTTGCGCATGCTGGAGTTGGTAGCTAGATGGACAGAATTTGGAAGTAGCTGGACCTCGGTGATGGCTAGCCGAACAAAATGGTTAGATGTTATTCATGAGCTATGCCATCGAGAGCTAGAGGAGTGTGTTGTTCTTGACCTTAGATCGACGTTGTCCGAGATGGGAATGAAGATGGAATCCGAGGATTAAACTGCAGCGATGGTGCGAAATTGAACCGTATCTTTTTGGTCTGTAATCGATTCATTTTACAAAGAGTGAAGGTGGTGATTACTGCACATAAGAAGAAGAAGTTGGTCAGGGATTCTGTTGAGTTGGTTTAGGAAACGTGACGAGTTGGGGATGAACCGACTTGAGGCCGAGATGGAGAATGGATTGGCAAACAGACAAGGAGTCATGTGGTGGAGATTTCCTGCGATCCGTATCCGATCAAGAAGAACATCAAGCCTATTTGCTACGAGCTAATGACCGCCTTGGGATGCTACAAATGTCAAGATACCTGAAGAAGAGTTGGAGATGACTTGAGATGTCAAAAGTTGGTTGGATGGTGGATTATCTACTGAATGAACGCAAAGCAAGTCAGTTGAAGAAGAACCGTTGAGGGTCATAATGGAAACTGTGGTCAAGTTGGAAATGTTGCTGGGATTTGTTGCGAGATGAATGGAAATGGCTCGAAATACTCGAATCGAAGCTAGTCGTTCGGAAGTATGATGGCTGGAGACAATTATTATCGCAGTGGGTCTGAATTTGGAGCTACTAGTGGTCTGGGTCAGGGAAAATGTTGCTAGGTCTTATTGTTATACTCGCAGCAGCAGACATATATAAATGCATGTAGACGAACAAAGAAGGGTGGGGCCTTCAAGGCATGTACTAAGCTTTTGAGACTAGGGTTTAGGGTTTTACTTCTCCAATTCCATTTTCTCGCTTAGCTAGTTTTGATTTCAATTTGTTTATGGCTTTTGAGAAAGCCATGTCTAGCTAGAGCTATGTTAGGGTTTAGGTAGAAACCAATATAATTGCGTAAACTCTATATTTATATGCTTAATAATGAGTTGATTGATTAGTAGTTTTTCTTCATATAGCTTGGTATTTAATTGTTCATGTGATTTTCTTGATTATTTATGCTTTTGAATTGATATTTCGTGCTTCGGTTAAATCCCTGGGACGTGGTATGCAAGGATAGATAGGTAATGCTTTAGGATCGCTACATACGAAGCGAAGGAAGTTACAATGAGAAACTATATTTTAGAATTTAATATAACATCTTCCGGGACATGAGATTGATTTCGATATTTGTCTTGAGTAATAAATAAAATTAGTAGAGTTTTATATGATTGAATTGGTGGAAATCGAAACCTTAATAACCCATTACCTATTTTGTTACGATTATTTATTATTTCATTTTGTTCTGAAATCTGAAAAATTGTTAAGCATCATCTTATTTGATTACTTTGTTTTTGGTATTAGTTAGTAGGGTATTTCACACTCCTCGTGGGAACGACCTGTACTTGCCAATTTTTGGTATTAGTTGGTAGAGTATTTCACACTCCTTGTGGGAACGACCTGTACTTGCCATTGTCTACTAGTTAGACGATGTGGACTTGCAGAATTTTATTGTAGGTTTCCCAACCTACCAAGTTTTTGGCGCCGTTGCCGTGGAGTGGTTGCTAAATACACTCTGACTAATATCAATTTTTGTATATAGCTTATTTTTATTTTATTTTGTATATAATTTATTTTTCTCTTTGTTTTAGTTCTTTTTACCCAGTTCGTTTGAATATTTTCCAGGTACCTTAGTCTGAAGTGTTATAGGCAAAAAGATGCACTCGCAAAGTTTTTGCAAGGACCACTTGGAAGATCCACTAGAGGTTTGCTTAGCACATTTTGGGTATGATTTTGATGATGATAGTGTTATTTGAGAAGTCAATGCCTTATTAGACTCCACACCACTGCTAGACACTAACAAATGGAAACCCAAACTAGAACCTCTAGTTTTTTCCGAGTCTCGACTAGTTCCATAAGTCGAGGATGCTCCGACCTTGACCCATAAGCCATTAAGTTCTGAATTTTTTCGTCTTGATGATATTGATAATGAAACCGTTTTAGATGATAATGGGTCTATAAGTCGTGATATTATTGCTCCATTGAAGCCTTGTTCAGAGAGTGCATTTGAACCAACATATGTTTGTGTCCCCGGCTTAGCTGAATCTGAACCAATATCAGTCGTGGAAGTTATTTCCGCTGACTTAGAACCTGATTTAGGGAGTACAAAAACTGTTTAATTCTTTAAACAATCTTTAATAATTATCTACGAACCTGATTTACTTCATATTCAAAGTTCGAATTATGTTTTATATAAGATTGAATTCAGTTTTATCTCTCTAGGTACTAATATTTCTTACAAAGAAGTTCATGTTTATGACTAATCATATTAGTTGGGTTGATCCCCAACTCTTCAGTGCTTTATATATATGACTCACAACTTACCTTGGGGTACCAACCTCACATTGTTTGAGAACGTCTTCTTTTTGGGCAAGTAGGGAAACATATAACTTTCGCTTCATGGGAGTCAACCCATCGATTTGTTCCCTCTACTCTATCTCTTATGTTCTTTTTGTTTATTTTTTTCATTTCCCATCTTAATTTCTACGTTGGATGACTCAATTACATTGAGGACAATGTAATGTTTAAGTGTGGGGGAGTGACATTTTCGTTAGGTTTCAAAAAAAAAATTTATGACCAGCTGTAGAGCGGGTCTTAAAAAAAACATGACCGGCTGTTTAGCGGGTCTTTTTCATTCGTTTTCGTATTTTTCATTTTATGACCAGCTGTTTAGCGGGTCTGCATCAATAAAAAAAAAAAATTTTGCATGACATGACCAAATTGCAGCGGGTCTTTCGATTATCCTGTCTACAATTGTTTAGCAGACACTTCTTCACCACTGTTTAGTGGTACCGTCTAGCTGTTTAGCAGACATTACTCCATATCCAGTTGTTTAACGGATATTTATCCAGCTGTGTAGCGGATGTGTTCTTTGTTTTGCTCGAGGACTAGCAAAATATAAGTGTGGGGGTATTGATAAGCACGTATGTGCTACATTTTATACCCATATTTATATTAGCTAGGACTCAATATTTGGCTAATAATATTATTTTAGTGATTTTATAGAAAGTACAAGCGAAATCAGATCATCCGGAGAATATAGGTTAAAGGAGGCAGAATGACGTTTGCGACAAAAATGATCAATAGGAGAGCCTCAAATGTGGTGGCCTGGTATGCTTATATATCAACATTACTCAAGCCCGGCCCACTGGAAAAAGTGGATGATGTGGTTGATTTGAATCGGTGCAGTAACTGAGCATGAAAACCGGTAAATGGAGCTAGAGGCCAACTGTTATGGTTTTCAGACGCAATGGAGACGGAATCATGATGATTTGTGCAAGGTGTTGCTACCGGTGAAGGAGAATGCAAGGTGGTCCGTGTGTTGGCCAAGTCAAGGAAGGACAGTAAGTTGTTACAAGTTGCAGGCAGCGGGGTTCGATCTGGGAAGCTAAGAAGTTGAGATGGAATCGATCTTAGTGGTGGTCGTTCAAGGCTCTACAACTGCGGCATTCAAATGGCAGAAGATGACAGTAAAACCAAGTTAGAGTTCTGATGTTGGAGATGGTTCGTGTGTTTGCTGGATAGTTAGGTGCTCGAATGGAATTTATATTCGGCGAAGAAGTTGGAGCTGTAGACGGACTGAATTTGGTGGCGTCATGGGAAGTGATGATGTTGTGCTCGACAAGGACTGTTGTTGCGGTGATCGGTGCATTGAAGGAGAATCGGTTGGGTTAAGAGACGGATTTGTCAGCATGGAATTGAAGATTTCGATTGTGCTTAACTGGGGTTAGCTGGTGGAGATTAAATGTAAGTTTTCGTCTTGATTAAATCGTTGCTGGTGGTGAACGATGAGTGCTACTAATAGAGAAATTGGTCGTGCCGGAATTTAAACGGACTGAGGATGGTCGATTTGCATGGCGGTTCTTGCAGTATAACATACCCAAGTCTATATGAATCTAGTTCATTCGATCAGCAGCAACTTTGGCACATGGAGTCTCGCCATTTCAACAACAAAACAATGGAGTTGGGGGTTTTCCGATGTACAAACCTACAGGGAGTTGGGCAGACAGAGTATAGAGTCTTGACGAAGGTGTTGTGTCTGGATGTTGATTTTAGACGAAGTGGATAGTGACGCTTTAAGTCGAGATGAGAGTTGCATCCAGTGGCACGAGAAATTCTGGAGCAAGCTGAAGATAGCGGGTGATTATTGGTGTTTTTAATGGTGTTTGTGAACGAATGTGAGGCGTTGATGCTCGGAAATAATAGAGTCTGGGATTTAATATGGTCTGCAATTTGGGCGAATGATGAATTCATATAACCAGGCCTCGGTGGAATACGATGCTGCAGTAATGAGTTGCGGACAGTGGAGTTGGTAACTAGATGGACAGAATTTGGCAGTAGCTGGACCTCGGTGATGGCTAGCCGAACAAAATGGTTAGATATTACTCATGAGCTATGCCATTGAGAGCTAGAGGAGTGTGTTGTGCTTGACCTTAGGTTGGACGTGTCTGAGATGGGAATGGAGATGGAATCCAGGGATTAAACTGCAGCGATGGTGCGAAATTGGAACTGTACGGCTGGTCTGTAATCGATTCATTTTACAGTAGTGAAGGTGGTGATTACAGACATAAGAAGAAGAAGTTGGTGCTGTGGATTCGGTTGAGTTGGTTTAGGAAACGTGCCGGAGTTGGGGGATGAACTGACTTGAGGCCGAGATGGAGAATGGATTGGCAGCGAGACAAGGAGCTGGTGGTGGGAGATTTCCTGCGATTTGTATCCGATCAAGAAGAACATCAAGCCTATTTGCTACGAGCTAATGACTGCCTGAGATGCTACAAATGTCAGTACACGGAAAGAAGAGTTGGAGATGACTTGAGATGCTGGTGTTGGTTGGATGGTGGATTATCTACAGAATGAACGCAAAGCAAGTCAGTTGAAGAAGAACTGTTGAGGGTCATAATGGAAACTGTGCTGAAGTTGGAAATGTTGCTGGGATTTGTTGCCGAGATGAATGGAAATGGCATGGAATACTCGAACTGAAGCTAGTCGTTCGGAAGTATGATGGCTAGAGACAATTATTATCGTAGTGGGTCTGAATTTGGAGCTACTAGTGGGCTGGGTCAGGGAAAATGTTGCTAGGTCTTATTGTTATACTCGCAGCAACAGACATATATAAACAGAACAGAGACGAACAAGGAGGGGGGAGGCTGCTGCGGCTACAGCCGTTTACGGAGACTAGGGTTTGGGGTTTTACTTCTCCAATTCCATTTTCTGCTTAGCTAGTTTTGATTTCAATTTGTTTATGGCTTTTGAGAAAGCCATGTCTAGATAGAGCTATGTTAGGGTTTAGGTAGAAACCAATATAATTGCGTAAACTCTATATTTATATGCTTAATAATGAGTTGATTGATTAGTAGTTTTTCTTCATATAGCTTGGTATTTAATTGCTCATGTGATTTTCTTAATTATTTATGCTTTTGAATTGATATTTTGTGCTTTAGTTAAATCCCTAGACGTGGTATGCAAGGATAGATAGGTAATGTTTAGGATCGCTACATACGGCGTAAGGAAGTTACAATGGAGAAACTATATTTTAGAATTTAATATAACATCTTCCTGGACATGAGATTGATTTCGATATTTGTCTTGAGTAATAAATAGAAATTAGTAGAGTTTTATATGATTGAATTGGTGGAAATCGAAACCTTAATAACCCATTACCTATTTTGTTACGATTATTTATTATTTCATTTTGTTCAAATCAAAAATTGTTAAGCATCATCTTATTTGATTACTTTGTTTTTGGTATTAGTTAGTAGGGTATTTCACACTCCTCGTGGGAACGACCTGTACTTGCCAATTTTTGGTATTAGTTGGTAGAGTATTTCACACTCCTCGTGGCACTACGGGAAAAATATACATCTACAACTGGGGTTTTACAACACTTTCCTAAACATCGTAGAAAGTCCTATGTTTTACAACAACAACTCCGTTCCATAAATGTTGTGACTAAGCCTATCACAATTCTCATAAGAGTTGTTGAAGAACACCAAAATATGATGATGAAAAATAGTGTTAGAGGGGGAGATTCGAACATGAACCTACGCATGGAAGTCTATCTCATCAACCATCCTTACATTCACAAGTTTTGGTTTTTGTTTTTTTTTTTAATAAAAAGGTATAACAACATTTATAAGAGTTATTGAAGTAAAAACATAGAATGTTGGAAAATGAGGTTGGGGGGGATTTGATCCTCAGCCTCCTGCATGGAAGTCTACACCACTAACCATACCTACACTATCACAAGCTTTGTTAAGTTTGTGGTTCTTTAATATACTAACTTTATGACAACCATTTATAAGAGTTGTCAAACAAAATATAATGTTCAAAAATAATGCTCGGGGATCGAGCCGCAAAACAAAGACGAAGCCTTCTCGTAAACAATCACATACTATACAATGACAATACACTTCTGTAAAAATTGTAATGGATGGTTAAATTTTATTCACTTCTGCAAATTTTATGCACTTCTGTTAAATATTTTTCACTTCTGCCAAATTTTACGACAAAAATTTTCGAACCAGGTTCAGTATCGAAGTCTATTATGTGTCAATGCAAGTCATCAACCCGCCTTCCGGATTCACAATATTGGTAGTTTTGTGCTTTTTTTTTTTCATATCTATTCACAACCTTTATAAGAGTTGTCGTAGAGGTATAAACACTTATGTTAAATTTTTTCTCACTTATGCTAAATTTTATTTAATTCTGCCAAAAAAATTCCCACTTTTGCTAAATTTTTCTCACGTCGGCTAAATTTTATTCACTTCTGCAAAAAATTTCCCACTTCTGCTAAATTTTTGTCATCACTATTCCCAACCTTTATAAGAGTTGTCGTAGAGGTATAAACACTTCGCTAAATTTTTCTCACTTATGCTAAATTTTATTCAATTTCGCCAAAAATTTCCACTTTTGCTAAATTTTTCTCAGGTCTACTAAATTTTATTCACTTCTCGCAAAAAATTCCCACTTTCGCTAAATTTTCCTTATACGCTAAATTTTTGTCATCACTATTCACAACCTTTATAAGAGTTGTCGAGAGGTATAACCACTTCAAGTAAATTTTCTCACTTCTCGCTAAATTTTATTCACTTCTCGCAAAAAATTTCTCACTTCCGCTAAATTTTCCTCACTTTTGCTAAAAAATATTTTGGTCTCCTTACTCGCTAATTTTTTCTCACTTCGCTAAAATTTTCTCACTTCTCGCTTAAAAACTATTTTCTCAGTAACACCCCCAATAAATTCTAGAAATTTAGGTGTTTCAAAGATTGGGTAGAAATATCCAAAAGAGGGTTTGTTTAAGGTTGTATAGAATATTCTTGATGGAGTCTTACCCAGAAACGGATGGATTCATCATTGTTACCAAGTTTCCGGCTTATAATTGTCTACTCAGGGCCAGGTTTCAATCTCGGAGTCAGGTTATGCATACAGTATGCCAAAATAGTTTTTTTTAATGTTTTGGGGAATATTTTGAAGGAATCTTACATGTAAATGGATGGATTCATCGTTCTTACCAAGTTTCCTCTACATAGTAGTCCACTCCGACAAGTTTCGACCTCAGAGCCATGGTATGCATACAATATGCCAGAATAGGGCTTGTTTAAGGTTTCGGGAAATATTCCGAAGGAATCTTACCTGTAAATGGATGGATTAATCGTTCTTACCAAGTTTCCGGCTTATAATGGTCCACTCAGGGCCAGGTTTCAATCTCGAAGTCAGGTTATGCATACAGTGTGCCAAAAATAGGGTTTGTTTAAAGTTTCAGAATAATTCAAGGAATCTTACATGTAAATGGATGGATTCATCGTTCTTACCAAGTTTCCGACTTATAGTAGTCTACTCCTGGCCAGGTTTCGACCTCAGAGCAAGGGTATGCATACAATATACCAGAATATGGCTTGT
>JAJJWW010010261.1:0-114546 GCA_023531295.1 Papaver armeniacum | reverse complement strand
AGTTATATGAAATTCTTTATCTACTATCCCAAATTCTTTCCAATCACAATATCAATCTTCAATCCATGTTTCTGGCGCCATATGTAGTTGCAGGAAATCCTACACTACACCCCTCACAAGAATTCACACAATCAAGTCATTTTAAGATGAACAATCATAATCTTTATTGATTAATCTCACAAATGTTACAAGATGAAAAGGAAATAAACTAAAGAATTAACAACCGCTCTGAACTTTCTCTCTCCTAATGACTTGCTCAACACTCGAAAAGATCTCCCTTTTCTTAAGCCTGTTCGGCTCTTTATATAGGGCATTACATAATGGATGACAGCTAATCTGTCCTTTATTTTTGGATCTGGCTTGCGACATTATCGCAAGTGTACAAATACTAAATCTCGCAACACTCCTAAATCTCGCTAGGTCTTCACATCTTTCTCGTGTTCAGGTTGTCGTCATCCGTTGCGTCATTTTTATTACCAATCTGCGATATCTTCGCGGTTCGTTCATGGATTTCGCAAGGGCATTGGTTTTGCGATATTCTGATCCTATATAAATATTCAAGAGAAGTTCTAATACATTGTAATTCTGAAATCTTTGTTGTTGTGAAATCTTTGTAATTCTGCGATTGTAACGCGTTTTGTAAATCAAATCAAAAATCTTTTATTTTTTGTAAAAGAGATATTCTAGAGAAATATATAAATTGAATTTTCTCGGTTTTCTGTAATTTTGAAATCTCGAAATCTTTGTAATTTTGAAGTCTTTGTACTCTTGAAATCTTAGTAATCTTGCGATTGAATCGCTTTATGTAAATCAAATCAAAAATCTTTTTATTCGTTCTTAGTATAAAGTAAAGTGTTCAAGGAAGTGGTACTTATCTTTCATGTGAGTCGCTGTTGTTATTAAGGAAGTGAATAAACGCCTTGAAATGTATAAATTTCGCGCGGCAAAAAGAAGTGTGAGAAATGAGATTTGAACCCTTGACCTGCCTCTTGCATATTCTCGCACCATACTAACTGTTCTAACCCTCTCTTGCGAAATTAATTTGCGAAATAATCATCAACTTTCTTCAGTGCGAAATAATCAAAGTCCGTGCGAAATTTCGCGTAACAAAAATACACGTGCGAGAAGCAAGAATTGATCCTTCGACCTGTTACTTGCATTCACGCCTCCTGACCAACTGTGCAAGCTTCTTCTTATGCGAAATTATCACACACTTGTTAAAACTTGTCTTCCTCTGGTAGTCTAAAAAGATGCGAAAATTTCGCAGGAGATAGGAATTAAACCTCAAGTCCTCAAGCTCATTGTCTCCACCTCGACCAACTTTGCTAGCTTCTCGTTTTGCGAAATATCTCGTGCGAAATAATCACTTACTTTCTTAAATGCGAAATTCCTTTGTGAAATATTCATGCGAAAAAAATATACACGTTCGTTGGGATTTGAACACGCGACCATGAACTCATTAACCCATGAGATGACCAACTTTATCTTTGCCTCTTGTTTGCGAAATAATGAAACAATATTGCGAAATTATTCATTTTTTCGCCCTCTGTAAAAAGAATAAAAATATGCTCGCAGGCGAATTCGAACTTGCGACCACGAACACACATACTGTTCTCTTGACCAACTGTTCAAGAACCTCTTTGCGAAATTAACGCACAACTTTTTTCTTTATTCTTTTATTCGCCACTGAAAATGAGAAGAAAATGAAAAATATGTATGTGTGCGAACTCGAACCCATGACCTATTGCTTATTCGCTCCAACTCAAACCATCTGTGCGAATTTCTGTTTGTGATAGAAATCACAGCGTCTGCCTCTTATCTTCTCTTCGCTTTCCTTTATTTCCTTCAACAATTTGCCTTTTACTTTTTCTCCTGAACATAGAAATCTTCCATTGAAACTTTAGTTTTCTTCCTTGAATTTCACCACAGCAACTAATTTTTTCTCTTACTCTTTTCATGTCTTTGAATTGTTGATGATGTTTACTCCCTGAAAGTGTGATTTCTTCCATAATATTTCCATTTTTGAACCTAAACTTTGTAGATCTAGAAAAATATGAACAGTAATTAATCTTCATGGAAATTTCTTGAACCAACAAATTACAGGAAAGATAAATCCTTTACTCGTCCTTGTTTCTAGCGCCAAAAATATAGTTGCAGGAAATCCCACAACACACCCCATATAATATTTTCTAGATCTAAACCTATTTCATAATCAAATAAAGACTAAAGTGCTAAAATTGTAAAGATGGACACAAGGATTTTTTACATGGTTCGATCAATGTGATCTACATCCATGGTTCTTCACTATGATTGTTGAAATTACATAAGTATTTGATGAGTGCCAAATAGTGCATATTTATACACCTTTTTATTGGCATTTTACTCATCTTTTGTGCTCAAGAATCAGATATTATCCCATTAAATGTTTTCTTTGTTTTCAAGAATAAATATTTGTATTAATTAATTTTGTATTTTTAGGTACTAAATAAAGTCCGGAAACGAGGAGCCAAAAGAGCGAAGAATCGGAGGCAAGTATCTATGGAGCGAGAGAGCCAAAGCCGCGCGCGCAACAGTTGCAACCCAACAAGTAGCGACTCATCTACAAGAAATGGGCTTGAGCTAGACCCGGATCCGAGCCCGATTATCCTGAGCCGTTGAGATCGCATCTAGTTACATCCTACGGTCGCTCCCTCATGCGCATCGAAGTTTCTTTGCTTCCGCTCAACATCGAATCACTCCAATACCGCTTACCTTTCTCAGCCGTTGAGATTTCTCCAGCTAGATCCAACGCTCGGTGCAACAGTTCCCATCGATCTTCGATGTACCTGCTCAACAGCATAGCCCCTATATAAGCCCCTAAGCCTAACCCTAATCTCATTTTCCTTCTCCCCCTACCTCTGCAACTCCCTCTCCCCGACCGTCTCCCGCCATAGCCACTCGCCACCATCTCTTCTCCAACCACATCACCACCTCACCAACAACTCTCGGACAGTAAGCACCATCACCATCCAACAACCCCAGCACTAGATATCTCTTTTTCTAGTTTCTACCAACCTAGAAACTGAATCGGAGACATCTAGAGCTAAGGTTTAGCCAATCAATCAGCGAGCACGATTGGACAAGAGCGGAAGGCAAAAATCGAGTATGGGTTTAGTTTACTTTTCAATTAATTTCGATCTTTGAATTATTAGGGTTTGCTGTTTTAGGGTTTGCTTGGTATGTATAAATAGAAGATGTAGGAGATGATAATAGATACGCACGGATTAGCGGGAGTGTCAATTTAGGTTTATTTTCCTGTCTTAATCATGTTTTAATTTTGTTGTTAGGGTTTCAATGAAACCACGATTCCAAACGTGTTGAAACTCTGTTAAATTGTTCTTGAGTGTTTAATATGATTAGATAGCTTCAATTTAACATATCAATGCCTTTCTCTCACGAAGTGCATACCAAAGCCATGGATGCACTTTTAGTTAGGTTATATCTGTGTTGAATATGTTTGACCCCTTACTTCCATTTTTAATACTAATACCCACGACTTGTTGTTCTTAGGATTAGTACATTAGCCGATATTTGAAATATCATTAGGCGAAACTCCTCGGTTAAGTGGCGAGAATTGACACCTTTGTCCTTAGCTACTATAGGAACAAGAAATTTAACTTAGTTGAAAGCACAATAGGGGTCAGAGGTGGATTTGCAAACCTAGCAACCCCTTAATTTCACTGTTTAGCTTAGGTTCATTGTCACTACACTACATCTCAGCCGTTTCGGCAAAACATCTTGTTTCACCATCTGTCGTCACTGTCACTTTTAGAACTCAGTCGAAGAAAGCCTTAGATCACATAAGCACACCCTCGTCTCTGTGGATCGACCCGTACTTGCCGCGTCTCCAATAGACGCCGTGCACTTGCGGTATAACCCGTAGGCTCAAATATAAACATCTTCTCGGGCCTACCAAGTTTTTGGCGCCGTTGCCGGGGACTTGGCGCGTGCCTGTGATCTTTTGCTTACTTCACTGAGTTGCAATTTATCCCTGTATATATTCATTTACATTTTTTGCTTTGTAACACTTTGTCTTAGTATAGTTTAGTTAAGTTTTATCTTTGAATTTTATTGTCAATACATACTCGCATTATAGTCTAATTTCATCTACCATCTGCATCCTTGCATCTGCATCGTAGCTGTAATTTTTCTTTTTGCATCTTTGTCTTGCATTCACTGTGACAAACCACCTTAGACCCATACTGTGAAAACCCCTCCCCGTGACGGTCAAAGTAGTTTTCCCGTGCCGTCAATAGCCTCTCGGGTTTGGGCTGGTATTCATCTTGATCCTCTCTTTGTAACATCAACATTTTTTTGGAAACTAAACTCTCATTTTTGAGCTAGCAGTACGTGTGTGCTTCTTTGCGCTGTGAGCATTGAGCCAACCCAAGGCGAGGCAAGGAAAAGCTCAAGTGAGCTTAACTTTGTGAATGCACTTGTAATTGAACCTTGCGGTGCCACCGTGAGTGAGGTAAGTATGATTAAACTTGCCACTGTAAGCCAATCTTTTGCCTGTTCTTTGCCTTGCCTTGGAATTTTAAGTTAGGCGAGCATAACGCAGCCCCTGTTGCTGCCTTGCCTTGGCTGATAGCCGATGGTGCGCAACCTTGACCTTGAGCTGCATCTGTCTTTGTTAAACCTACCTGTGTGGAATATGTGCATAACCACCGTGAGCCTTGTGAGTTATTTATGCATGCTAAACCTTGCTTAAAAACTTGTATGAGTCATCTACACTCAAGAGGGAACAATTGAGCCAAGTTCCACTTGTGAATGTGTGAACCATCTGCGCATTTTGAGCATTGTGTTGTTTAACCATTGTGCAACACATCTGTCTGTGAGCCAAACTCCAGCCCCGAGTTGTTGAGTTTGTCTTGCCTCTTGGAAAACCAGTTATCTGTTAGCCCTTGTTGTATCTGCCCCATGTCTGTGAACTCCAGCCCCCTGAAGGCTTGTGAGTTGAGCCGTGGTTGAGCTCGAATTATGCTCTAACTCTCCAGCCCCCTGAAGCTGCGAGTTGAGCCATTGTCTATCTGTCTTTGTGAATGTTTTCTTATCTTTGTTGAGAAATTGGGTCATTTCTTTTGTGAATTGTATATCACTGTCTTTGTGAGATACTAAGCTGTCTTTGTGTAGTTTCCAGCAATAGAAGCACTTACAGGTGCTTAGTCTGTGAGAAAATCTATCAATTTGTGCTTTGAGTCGTGTTACCTGTGTGTGAATTTGCCTATATGTGGAGAGCTTGAGTGCTCTCGGGGTGTGCCAATCTCTTGCCAATCCTGGGTTGCCAACTGCTGACCAAACTAAACCCCAAATTGATGGGCTTTGCACATAACAATTGAGCCCAATAAACAAAACCACTAGAGCTGGGTGAAACCCGAGTTCACACTGGGCTTACACCAGTGAGCCAAACTCAACCCAACACAGGCTGCCAAGCCTTCTTTGTGCAGTGGGCTAAGCGAACACAGGCTACCATAAGCCTCTCTGCTGGGCTCTCTCACTCTTGGGCTGCACAAAAACTCAGCCCAACTCAATTCATTTCTGGGCCAGACCATCTAGGCTAGAACCTCTCTTCTTTGGGCTGCTCACAATCAAATCACTGTTGGGCTGTACATTTTCCCTCTTAAACCAAATTGAGCTCACACAACCTAGGCTGTGCACACAACTACTGGGCTTCCCACATAAACCAAACTTTCCCAACAAACCAAATGAATCCCATTGAAACCAAATCCCAATAAACCAAACCAATCCCACCAAAACCAAAATTAGATTGTGAGTTCAATTTGAGAGCTAAATCATGTCAGGATATTGGTCTGCATCTGGGGATGGAACAAATAAATCCCTTAGAGAGCTTGCTTACGGGCACCTTTCACAGGATGAACACCCCACATACCATAGTGACTTTAGGGAATTTTATGGGCCTTCTCGGGGGCCACGATCTCACATACCCTAATCATTATGATCACATACATCATCCACCACAGGTTGAAAATGAACAATTTTCTCATACCCAGTCATCACTTTTAGATCAATTAGAGGCTCATGGAGCAAAATGCTAGGCTTGAAATGAATGCAATGCATGACCATCCATATAGCAACATGTCTGAATTTCCCTTCTCTAGTGAACCTCATGCACAACCATACAATGAATATCCATATGAGGAATGCATACCCACTAGTGAAAACTCTCCTTTCATTGAACCACATAATGAAACTCTAGAATTGATTCAAAACCTTGACCAAAGGACTGCGAGCTTAGAACTCAAATTGAGTCAAATCTGTGATGCACTAAATGAGGAAAGGGAGGAACTTCGAGATGAAATGAATGTTAGGGAAATGCATTTGTGCTATGATGATGATGATGAATATGAAGAGCATGTGTATTTTGAAAATGTAATAGAATCTTTTGGTTCAGAGACGTTAGGCGTCTCTTCTGTGAACCCTATGAATGATGCTTCTTCTGATATTCATGCATGTGATATTGATGTGGAACCCGTGGAATTATCCCGTGAAAATGACCATGATTTACCCACTCGACCTTAGGAAAGAGTGTGACCAGTGCAAATGATTTTATACATGAAAATAACTTAGATGTACCTAACCTCTCTCCTGAGTCACAAATTGAAACTCCTTCACCCAACCTGGGTGTAGTTTGTCACAAAATTGCAAAACCAACTTTTCTGAAAATGCCTAACTTAGGCCTAGAGCTTTGTGCTTCCCAAGTCCTCTTGGACTATTTTGCATCAAAGTATAACACTCTTAAGGAGCCACAGTTGGAATGCGTATATATGCCTGTTATTAGTAAAACTCATTTTGAGTTAGATCTTTTGCATGATGTACCTTTAAAATTGCAAGACTTTGTGCTTTCAAACACACCTGTTCACAAGTTTAGGTTTGGGGGAAACTCATTCCCATTTGCAGTCTTACTTGCACTCTCATGTTATATTTGTGTAAGATTGTTGATGGTTGTACATATCGTCTTTTGGGTTGATCCTCAACTCTTTAGACTGTTGGTTTATGGTGCATTTTCATTGTATATATCCAGTAGGACTTGTTAAATTTTTCTTTTCTTGATTCGGTTGAGTCTTCTTGCACATATATTATGCTAATCCGATATGATCTCCGTTGAGAATATTGGATTCTAGCCTTGATGAATGAAGCTCAACCTTGCTTCCGCCGACATTTCCTAGGTAATCTCTTCCCTTTTCTCTTTTCACATAGTTCTCATGGTATGTGACTTATTTAAATTTTTCCTATCTGTTGACACATTGAGGACAATGTTTGATTTAGGTTTGGGGTGCATTTGCATTTAGAGTTTTAGTCTTTTTAATCTTTTACTTTCATAAAAAAAAAAAAAAAAAAAAAAAAAAAAAAAAAAAACTCTTTTTGTAAAAACCTCCAACTTTTAGAGATTTTAGAGTCACTAGCATGCTTCTAGCTATGTTTACATAGAGAGTCTGACCAGAAATAACAAAACTTGGAAGTACCGGAGAACGCAATCGGGTTTCTTAGGCGATTAGAGCGTTAAAGTTGGATTTAACCATACCGGAGGCGGGTTAGAGTCTTGTTTAGATATTCGGTAGTAGAATTGTGATCAACCATAGTGGAGACTACCCATTTTACATCAAGCGAGGTACCGACCTTCACTCTTTGTGACTTTCTAGAAAAGCTTTTAGAGTGTGTGTCACCGTACGTCAATTCGGGTAGGAATGGTGAGCTACCCAACTTCGCACCACTTTCAAAGACTACTTTTGATCTCTTGAGTGCTAATTCCGTCAATCATGAGGGTGACGTCTAAAGATGAAAACTCCTTCTAAATACCGATTTGTAGTTAGCATCATTCTCTCTCTCAATCAGCAAGACCCATAGAAACACATCATCGTCGCCAATAACCCGGAGCAGAATCAGAATATTGAAAGAAAAATTGATATAGTCCAAGGTTTATGTACAACAAAGAAAAGAAAATAAGATGAGAATTAATGAAGTTTGTGAAAAATTGAGTTTATCGTTTTATTGTAACAAAAAAAAAAAAAAAAAAAAAAAAAAAATTGTAGTTTATTTTAAATGTCTAGTTACCACAAAGTTAAAAAAAAAAAAAAAAAAAAAAAAAAAAAAAAAAAAAATTATTAAGTTTTTGTAAAGTTCAGAAGTTCGTCATCAACAGTTGAAGACCGAAGACCGAAGATTGAAGACGTTTCTATGGTTTCTTATGAGAGAGTGATATTAATTGCCGATCGGGTGAAAAGGTAGTGAGTACTCCCACCCCTTACCAATGGTTGATTTTCCTTTCTTAGAGATCATTAGAAAAAGATTCTTTTTGTCCACACTTCTGTGGAGTCTCCAGATTTTATTTCGGAAGGTTATCCTTCTTACCTACAACGTGTGCAGGATTTCTCTCTTTACTCCTGCCTGCACACATGAGAGACTAAAAAAGCGATCTTTTTGAGTGCAATTATCATAAAACCCTAATGGTGAGGCAGAAGTTGAGACTTATGATCACAATCGAATCCGAATTCTTTCATATGGTATGGTTACTTCTCGCTCAGCACTTAAGGATGAGAATGCGTTCTTCGATAGTTCTAACCTACATTTACTAGCATGCGAAACTCTATGTCCTCATAGCTTCTTGGAGGCTTGAGACTCTTTTTACACTCGAAGTTGGAGAAGGTTTTGTGGGTACACCTCTTGTAAACCCTCACGAGACTACAACTCGTCCACTAGGGACACCTAGGGGTTTAAAGGCTTAGTGCATACGCTAAATGCATTCGAGACCTGCGACGGGGTATAGTTAGGATTTCTTATTTTTGTTTTACTTGAGGACAAGTAAAATTCAGGTTTGGGGGTATTTGATGAGTGCCAAATAGTGCATATTTATACACCTTTTTATTGGCATTTTACTCATCTTTTGTGCTCAAGAATCGGATATTATCCCAGTTACTCGTGTTTTCTTTGTTTTCAAGAATAAATATTTGTATTAATTAATTTTGTATTTTTAGGTACTAAATAAAGTCCGAGGAACGAGGAGCCAAAAGAGCTAAGAATCGGAGGCAAGTATCTATGGAGCGAGAGAGCCAAAGCCGCGCGCAGAGTTGCAACCCAACAAGTAGCGACTCATCTACAAGAAATGGGCTTGAGCTAGACCGGATCCGAGCCCGATTATCTGAGCCGTTGAGATCGCATCTAGTTACATCCTACGGTCGCTCCCTCATGCGCATCGAAGTTTGCTGCTTCCGCTCAACATCGAATCACTCCAATACCGCTTACCTTTCTCATAAGTTGAGATTTCTCCGGCTAGATCCAACGCTCGGTGCGGCGTTCCCATCGATCTTCGATGTACTGCTCAACAAACATAGCCCCTATATAAGCCCCTAAGCCTAACCCTAATCTCATTTTCCTTCTCCCCCTACCTCTGCAACTCCCTCTCCCCGACCGTCTCCTGCCATAGCCACTCCGCCACCATCTCTTCTCCAACCACATCACCACCTCACCAACAACTCTCTGACAGCCGCACCATCACCATCCAACAACCCCAGCACTAGATATCTCTTTTTCTAGTTTCTACCAACCCTAGAAACTGAATCAGAGACATCTAGAGCTAAGGTTTAGCCAATCAATCAACTGAGCACGATTGGACAAGAGCGGAAGGCAAAAATCAGAGTATGGGTTTAGTTTACTTTTCAATTAATTTCGATCTTTGAATTATTAGGGTTTGCTGTTTTAGGGTTTGCTTGGTATGTATAAATAGAAGATGTAGGAGATGATAATAGATACGCCTGGATTAGCCGGAGTGTCAATTTAGGTTTATTTTCTGTCTTAATCATGTTTTAATTTTGTTGTTAGGGTTTCAATGAAACCCTGATTCCAAACTGTGTTGAAACTCTATTAAATTGTTCTTGAGTGTTTAATATGATTAGATAGCTTCAATTTAACATATCAATGCCTTTCTCTCACAGTGCATACCAAAGCCATGGATGCACCTTGTAGTTAGGGTTATATCATGTTTGAATATGTTTCAGCCCTTACTTCCATTTTTAATACTAATACCCACGACTTGTTGTTCTTAATTAGACAACTAGTACTTAGGATTAGTACATTAGGCGATATTTGAAATATCATTAGGCGAAACTCCTCGGTTAAGTGGCGGGAATTGACACAATCTTGTCCTTAGCTACTATAGGAACAAGAAATTTAACTTAGTTGAAAGCACAATAGGGGTCGAGGGTGGATTTGCAAACCTAGCAACCCCTTAATTTCACTTTGTTTAGCTTAGGTTCATTGTCACTACACTACATCTCAGCCGTTTCGGCAAAACATCTTGTTTCACCATCTGTCGTCACTGTCACTTTTAGAACTCAGTCGAAGAAAGCCTTAGATCACATAAGCACACCCTCGTCTCTGTGGATCGACCCGTACTTGCCGCGTCTCCAATAGACGCCGTGCACTTGCGGTATAACCCGTAGGCTCAAATATAAACATCTTCTCGGGCCTACCAGTATTACATTTAGAATCTCCATTAATGGATATTTGGTAGAGCTCTAGATCTAGTTTTAGGGGAAGAAGATGATAAAGAAAATAAACTCTCTCTCCCTTACAAAAATGTGTCTCCTCCCTCTCTTACAAAATTGTCCCCCCTTTCTCTCTCCTGCTTTTCTCTTTATATAGGTGTTTACATAGTGGATGACAGCTCATACATAGTGGAGTACAGCTCATATTCCCCTTCATTTTCGGATCCCCTGCTACGTTCTCTCATAATCTCTTTATAATATCGCAGGCTCACTTTATAATTTCGCAGGCTCTCTCTCTTAATCATTCTCGCAAGCTCTGCTACATTCTCGCAAGTTAAGGAAATAATTGAATCTCGCACGCTAAGAAAATATGTTGCGCGATATTTGAATCCTACAGTTTCCCTCCTTCAGTAGCACGTAATCTCAAACAAGGTAAGGTTGGTACCCCAAATAACCTGCCAATCATATATATATAGTCTGAAAAGTTTGGGATCAATCCAACTAATCCAGTCAATCGAATAGACGATTCTGCATCAAAAATGATTAGTATCTAGAGAGCTAAAACTTGATTCAATCTTATTCAAAACATAATTCGAACCTTGAATATGAAGCAAATCAGGTTCGAGATAATTAGTAAAGATTGTTTAAAGAATTGAACAGTTATTGTACTCCCTAAATCTGGTTCTAAGTCCGACGAAATAACTTGAGCGACATATATTGGTTCAAATGCACTCGCTAAACAAGGGCTCAATTGAGCAATAATATCTAGACTCATAGACCCACTATCATCTACATCGGTTTCATTATTAATATCATCAAGATGAAAAAAATCAGACAATAGCTTAAGGGTCAAGGTCGGAGCTTTATCGACTGATGGAACTAGTCGAGACTCGGGAAGAACTAGAGGTTCTAGTTTGGGCTTTCATTTATTAGTGTCTAGCAGCGGTGTGGAGTCTAACAAAGCTTTGACTTCACAAATAACACTATCATCATCAAAATCATACCCAAAATGAGCTAAGCAAACCTCTAATTGATCCTCCAAGTGGTTCTTGCAAAAACCTTGCGAGTGCATACTTTCTTTTCGCCCTCTACTGGTTTCAATTGCAGCACTTCAGACAAAGGTACCTAAAAAAAATCAACTAAAATGCGTAAAAAGAACCAAAAGAAATCTAAATAAAAAAAAAAATTATGTACAAAAAGATATCGATCAGAGAGTATTTTGCAACCACTCCCCGTGTAAAGATCCTCAAGCTCGTCAACGCTTTTAGACTAATCAAGAGACGATTTAGTCGCTAATGACTCGGTTAGTTAATATAAATTTTAATTAATAGAAATTAATCTAACAACGATCTAGATAAGAAACTACTATCAATAGATGGATTTCGAAAAGTTATGCGAATTATACTACTCGAACGTGTCTTTCGGATACCAGACGAAGAAGATACGAGGCTCGGAAGATTTGGTCAAACCGTCGTTGACCGTCACCGTCGACCATAGACCTCTGTTGACCGTTTCGTTTGACCACTGACTTCGACTTAGACACCTTTGACTCGATTTGACCATATCAGGGTTGATATTTTACTTTACTTAATTAATTAGGATTTCCTTAATTAATCAGGTGTAATTATACTTATTTAATATAACATAAATATATACTAATAGTAAATGTTATGTTTATCTTCTATTTTAACAAGTTCTTTGTGTTAGCTTTGTCACGGGGAGCTACTTGGTGTCGATTTGAGAGGAGTTAGAGTTGAGTCATGGTTATGGATAAAACATTTTGAATTAGCTAGAGTGAATTAAATAGGTTACCTTTAGGAGAAGAAAGGGAAGAACGTGGGTGATAATATGATCTTGAAATAAACTAGAAAAGTAGAAAGGGGGTTATGAAGAGTGTGTAAGTGAGTATAAGTAAGAAATCAGTAGTGATTGAGAGTATATGAAAGTTGATAGAACTCATATTAAAGGTGATATTGATGGTTTGGTGATGATGAAGTTTGTTATTTGCTCTTGATGTTGAATATGGATGGAGACTTGTAAACTAACTCAAGGTAACCTCTATTATAGATTTTCATATGTAAATTATGATTTAGATAGTTGTCATAGCATGATATTAGGATTGGGTATTTCATAGATAGTGAATATATGTTAGAAATCAATCAAAAGATGACTTTGGAAATCATGTTTTTATGTTAGAATTCATATTCACTGACCAACTTGCATAGATGATTTAAGGTACCTTACAGTGAGAACTAGCAATAGATCCATAAACATAAAGTGTAGTTCATCACGTAGTGATTCTGGTGATACAAAGTTTGTTTAATTCCCTTGAGTAATGAGTATGATATCGATATCCAAAGACTAGTGGTCGCTGCTATTTTTCTCGTGTTAACAAATCCACGAGTTGCATTATGTTTGAGAACTTTTGGTCAGGTTAAAGTCTTATTTGGAAAATAATTAGTAGGGAAAGTTGTAGAGGGTGACTTCTTGATTCGTTTGAGCCATAATATGTTTAGTTTGGTTTTGTAACGGATAAACTAGAGACCTTGGAAGTTGACCCCGAAGCTGAGTTTATCATAAACACTTGGAAAATATTCAGCTGTTGGTAGAGAAGATAGCTGACTCGGGGTGACTCGTCTGACTCGCTCCGAGTCAGACTAATATGAATCTTAGACCGGTTTTACGGGTCGGGTTGTGGGTTAACCCGATGGGTCGATAAATCGATAGTGGGCTGGTTCTCAGGACCGTGCCGGATCAGGCCCATGGGCTTAGGATAGTGCCAGGAATCTTATTTTGTATTTTTGGACCCCTTAGGTCTGAATTAGCTTTCGGTTCCTTCTGAGAAGTTGTAGAATTTTTCGAGGGCTTTCCGATAACAACCAATGTGACTCCATTTGGTTAAGTAGATATTAGTTTATGTCTAGAAAACTAAATGCAAGGTTATAGACTCACCGATAGAAATAGAACCATTAGTTATTTGACTTAGCCTATAACTGGGAACTTGTATGAAATTATGTTATGAATCTTGTGTGAGCATTTTGGCTAATTTCTTAGAGTACTTGTGTGATTAACAGTTAGTCTATATTAACATCGATCGATTCAAAGGATGAACCAATGGATCGTGGATCTCGAGGTAGGCATGGCTTGTCATCAATTCAGGTGGGCACCTTATAACCTTCTTGTAATCATTAAGGTTCCTTTGCGAGCATGATGTGCTTTTACTATCCATATGAATGTATATTGTGATTACATTGAACGATGTTTGTTTTGAATGTAATTGTATGTGTGTGATATGCGTTATGTGTTTTCCCTCGCGAGGAGTGTCTGTGTCTCCCCACAGCTCCTTGCTAAGTTAAGTAGGGCGGTACGCCATCCATCGGCAATAGTATTAGTAGGGCAGTACGCCATCCGTCGGCAATAGTACTACATTTCTGCTTATTATGATAGTAGGGCGGTATGCCATTCGTCGGCAATAGTATTAGTAGGGCGGTACGCCATCCGTCATAATATTATATATACTATTTTATTTAAGGGAAATCATTCTTATGCATATTATGCACGATGACATGATTGGTTACCATTCTTTAGAACAGTGAAGCATATTAGTGATTACTTGAAAGTTATATGTCTCCATTGGGCACCCCATTGGGATGATGTGCTCACTTGTTCCCACTTCAGTTTCAGTGATCAGAAGAAATGGTGCATGTGAAGATATCCGTTTTCGTAGCTTAAGGTTTTAGCGAACGGAAAATGTTTGTTTATCTTTTATGTATGTATTGTTTTGTTAATCTGTAAAACAACACATTAATATATTCATATCACTCGAGAGATCTTCATTTATAAAATATCATGGTGTGTGGGTTTACCTTTGGGATTAGCTTATGAAATTAAAATTCTTAAGATCATTAATCTATATTTGATGCTTCAATTAGGTTGTAATCTTTATAGCTAAGCAGGTGATTAGGTTGGGGCGTCACACCCCGGCAGCGGCGCCAAAAATTGACAGGATTCTGGGAAACCCTATATGTAATAAACCGCAATCGCACGGCGTCTAACTTGTAGATAATGGCAAGTACAGGTCGTTCCCACGAGGAGTGTGAAATACTCTACCAACTAATACCAAAAACAAAATAATCGACTAGATGATGTTTTAACGATTTTTCAGAAATTTGAAACAAAATTTTTATAATATAAAGTTCTAACGATAACGGGTTATTAGGGTCTTCGGTTTCCACCAATTAATTATGCAAACTCTACTAATCTTTAAAAATATATTCCATGCATTTTCAAATATTATTTCTCCGCTGTAATTTTCTTCGCTTCATGGGTAGTGATTCTAAAGTATTACTTATCAATCCTAAAGCATATCACGTCAAAGAATTTAACCCAAGCACGTCATATCAATTGAAAAGCATAAATAATCAAGGAAATCACATGAACAATTAAATACCGAGCTATATGAAGAAAAACTACTAATCAGTCAAATCATTATTAAGCATATAAATGTAGAGTTTTCACAATAAAATTGGTTTCTACCTAAACCCTAACATGGCTCTAGTTAGACATGACTTTCTCAAAATCCATAAACATATTCAAATCAAACTAGCTAAGCAAAAACGGATTCGGAGAAGTAGAACCCCAAACCCTACTCTCAGTTCACGGCTATGTAGCCGCTTCCAACCTCCCAAAACCCGCCAGAGAACCTACGGAACCGGCCTCCTCTAATAGAATAATCAAAACCAACATTCCTTTCTCATAATTAGCACCACGTCACTACCCAATAGATGGGTGCCACATGTAAAATCTTTTACACCTTATTGGCTCCACTAACTTCCTTTAGCCTCATGCCTTATTATTCTCATTTTATCACCTTTCCACTAAAAGAGATATTCCAGTGCGTTGACAAAGGAAAGAATTCCTTTTTGTCGTGAGCATCTTCCAATTCTTCTCTAATCAATTCCTTGTTTCACGTGTCCAATAACCTTTGTTTGATTTCCACTTTCAACACCACAGGTACCATCATTTCCCTGAAGTATGCCAGCTCCTTCCAAAACCTAACCTGTAACCAGACGGCTTTTGTTCCTTGACCTTCTAACTCCGTATATTCTCATATCATCACCAGTTACCCTTTAATTCTCTCCGCCAACACCTGCGACTTCTCCTGAACAGAAACCACCACCACAGCATCGTAATTCCAGCTGACACACAGACTCCTTCGATTACACAACAAACTCCCATCAATCTTCATTACCATGGGTTATAAATGGCAGCAGTCATTTTCTTCCGTAACCCATTATTGCACCTCGATCCTGCAATCAACTTCTTCGCAACAATTCTTTTTTTCTTCCGAAGTCAGCACCAACCTCCGTTCCATGAACTTCTTGTTAAGTTTCTTCTCCAACTCCATTGTTCTTATCAACTGCAAACTCCTCCAATATCACCAGCAAGGCACGACACCAACAGCACACTTCTTCATGGCTAACCTCGAGCACCAAACTCCATTAACTGAACTGATGGCAGCAGTCCCGTACAAGACCAGCCAACGTACATCTCTGCCTGCAGCTGCCATCTTCCTTTGTTGCTTGGAGTCTCAATAAAAACCAAGCTGCGCACTCCACCTTCAAAATCTGTTCTAACAATCACCATCTCCACTGCCAATTTTTCTCTTAAGTGTACGGCTGCCATGAACATCTCCCTTATTCAGCTCCAACTTCAGGCCATTACCAAGTCTCCATAAGTTCAATTGTCGCTGCTAGTACTTCCATTTTTATTTGTTATGAGATGACGGGTATGCTACCGAGTGGAAAAGAACATTTTCTTTGATGAGAACGGAGTATATACCGATGAAAAACCACTAAAGAAATGTGGGGAATAATAAAGTTGCCACGTCCTTATCCCCTTTGTGCGGCTCACGTGCTGCTCAATTATTTGTTTCATTATATGGTCGTGGAGTGACTTCATGCTGCTGATATATTCAAATACCAAGCCAGCTACATTTTGTCATTTTCATTGCAAACAACAATTAGCTTCTAATTAAGCAGTTTATACCTCCATTGATCGGATTCGCTAGTACTTTCTACAAAAGCACTAAAATGTTATTATTAACGAAATATCGAGACCTAACTAGTATAAATACGGGTATAAAATGTAGCACCTACGTGCTTATCAACCAGCGCCGACAACACTCTTGGCGTTGATATCCCGATTGGTGGTGTTACCGTGCAGCCTGTCAATGCAATCAATGTATCTCGTGGAATTACGTCCTCTACCACCAGCAACAGCGGAGCAGGAGGAGATATTCCATTAGGTGTGACGCCTCCTATCACTACAGTCAGAGGAGCACAACCCCCTATTACTATGGTGGATTTGATGGAGAGACAAGAAGTTCTCGCAAGGGCACAAACATACATGGATACAACTCAGAAAGAGGTACTCACTTTTCTTAAGACATTAACTGATCGATTGCCACAAGAGCCACGACAGCCCCTAGATCCAACAAGGAACACATTCAACGCACCCGGAGCAGGTACTTCAATGGCGCGGGCCTACATGGACCTGATCAAAGAAGCGATAGACGGCATACTCTATTTCCTCATCAAGATGACATCTATGAGCGGTCCTGTCATGGGGACTCCTACACTGGGTACTGATCCTCACAACGATCCTCCTCAAGTCAATAGTTTCACTATGAACCACAGGCCAGTGGATCAGGAAGCGGCTTCTCTAGTGGAAAGTTTATGCGAACTTTTACACCTCTTGAAGAATCAGGGGGCGGAGACGTTTGCTGCAATCAACCAGAGGAAGGTCACAACCGTGCCCTACATGTTACCGCACGCATCAAGGATTCAGAGTTCATGAGGCCCTTATCGACACAAGAGCGTCTCCGAATATGATTACTCTCAAGACTCTCATCCCTGCCAAGGTTCGCCCAGGCAAGATCGGAAGCCTACTACAATGACAGACTTCGAGGGAAACCAAACCAACACGTACGGGTATGTCAACCTGAATTTATCTGTATGGCCAGTCCAGTCAAAGGTGAAATTCGAAGTCACAGAATAAGAGCCAGACTACCACATGATATTGGGGAGACCGTGGCTTTATGACAGTAGGATTTTCCCTTCGACATATCACCAGTGCATGAAGACTATGCTGAATAAAGAAGTCGTTCGTATCCCTGCATCGTTGTCTCCCTATGCACCGATATGTGGAGTGGAATTGTTTGAACCAAGAGAAGCTCTGCAGGAAGGATCAGACAAAGTTCATTGCATCCCACTCCCCACGTGGACGTCAATTCAGGAGGAGGACCGACTCGCATCATTGAGGGCTAAGCCCCACGATGCATCTTTGCTGACAAGGCGTTCTTCTTCATCCAGTGAAGCCGCAACCCATGCTCACGCTAAGAGGGAGCGAACTTTTGTGGCAAGCCTTGACCAGAAAGGGAAGACCGTATACCGACGCCGTTGTTAGTAATTAGCAGGGGAGACTGTTACCCAGTCTCTCCGCCCAACGGAACGCAACTACAACGACGAGCCATAAGAAGAAGTGCTAGACGCTCCACGACAGCTGCAAGATGGCACCAACTCCACAACTGATGAGCTCGACGATGAGGAATCTCCATCAGCTCGACCTTGTGTAAGCATTCATACAATATCCGAGGCAATTCAGGCGTGAGATCAGGTTTTGCATGGATTCCAGAGACTTGAACGAATGCTTCCCCAAAGACGATTTTCCTCTACCTAACATCGACATGTTGGTAGATGCTACCAGCGGACACGGCATGTTCTCCTCCATGGATGGATGTAGCGGCTACAACCATATAAGGATGTATGAGCATGATGCAATCAATCCAAGACTCAAGCTATCCTCACAATGCCGCTGCCGCGAACCGTGAAGGAGATCCAAAGATTCAAGGGCAAGGTGAACTACATTCGACGTTTTATACCTGTTCTAGCCTAGCTCGTTACGTTATTCACTCCCTTGCTGAAGAAATGAGCAAGTTTCGTCTGGACCGCGCTACAGCAGGAAGCGTTTCTGAAGATTCAACGAATATTGTCATCTTCAAATCATCACAAAGGGTTCGCCTATTATGTCAGCCCGGACGAGAGCGGGCCCGGGAAATATTCAGATCTACTGGAGCCGACACCTCAAGGTGTAATTGCGCGTCAATATGGCGGTACCTGTCAATCATGCTTTGTTAAAAAACCAGCGCTTTCAGACATCCTCTGAACTCTGTGAAGCTGCTGAACGCTCAGTTACGACAGCACCTTCCCTGCTAGAAACAAAGAAGCCTGCCAAGAATGAAGAGCCTCACGATGTTCGTGGAAGCATATATTTCACCAACGGACAATACAACCTTCAGCCTTTTGTAAGCAGTTTCGCTGAAGCTGTAGGAGGAAAACCACCGAGATACAACATCCTGCGAGTCAACTCCAACTCCAGTACCGCATGCACGACTGCCATAATAATGAAACAACGTCCAAGATATTCCATGTCTGGCTCGACGACAGCAATATCAATAAGAGACACTTTCATAATTTCGTCTCCCGTAGAAGAAGTAGATGCGTTACCAAAGGAGATTGCACCTGGGTCTTAAAAGGTACATACAAATTTTCCATGTCAAGAGCTTTATCATTAGTTAAGTCATTCGCATGAAGGAACTTCCCTACTCCTCAAAGACACGATCCAAAGATGATAATGGCAACGGAGTATGACTGGGGACTGCTTAGCACTGCCCATCTCAAAGATGGTGAATTTAGAGATATGCAAGCACGCTATCATTATGATTCCAAGATGACCAAAGACGAGGATATACTCAAGTGAACAGACGTAAAGAAGGCCTCATAAACCTAGCGTGACAACATCTATCAAGTCGAAAGTTCAGTGGATACTCATGGGCAGGGGACTGTCTCCCTCTTCCCTATTCCATGAAGAAATATCAAGAAAGCCATCGGTTCCAGATTCTCCCTCTAATAACGAGAAGATCTCTACCATTGTATGAAGGGTGGCAAGTTCGTGCAAGTTGCCACCACGCCTCTCCCTGCCAGTCTCTTCTGATCACAGCTGCAGCCAAGAACCGTTGTTGCTCGTCGATTGATACCATCCATAGCTTCACCATATCAACGAATACTACGTACAAAAGTCAAGAACTTCTTCAGCACAAGAGATGGTCAATCAAGAAGCATGTAATTCGCAAGGGGAAACCAAACTGAAAAAAGAAGCCGCTTCAACGCTCCCTCCACAGGCCGCTTCAACGCCCTCCCTCCACAGGCGCTCCGCTTCTCCTCCAGAAGCCGCTTCAACGCTCTCTCCAGAAGAAGACGCTTCAACGCTCCCTCCAGCAGAAGACGCTTCAATGCTCCCTACAGCAGAAGCCGCTTCAACGCTCCCTCCAGCAGAAGCCGCTTGAATGCTCTCTCCAGAAGAAGCCGCTTCAACGCTCCCTCCAGCAGCAGAAACCGCTTCAATGCTCTCTCCATAAGAAGGCGTTTCAACGCTCTCTCCGGGACCTGCTCGCTCTAGAAGCTGCTTCAACGCTCTCCAGGACCTGCTCGCTCCAGAAGCTGCTTCAACGCTCTCCAGGACCTGCTCGCTCCAGAAGCTGCTTCAACGCTCTCCGGGACCTGCTCGCTCCAGAAACTGCTTCAACGCTCTCTGCATGACCCACATTCACATTTGAGCACACAAGGTTCATTTTTGAGCAAAGCAAGCACGCGGTGGGTCCCACGTTCAAGCGAAGCAGGTAGCAAGGCCGGTGTTTGGTCAAGGCAGCAAGGTCGGTGTTTAGTCAAGCTAGCTGGGTCGGTGTTTGGTCGAAGTAGCAAGGATGACGCTCGAGCAAGCACATCAACCGTACGGGCAAAGCAGGCACAGGACATGGCCGAAGTTTGAAACATGTACACGGTGGACGAGTGTTTGATCAAAGCATGCACATCTTCCCATGTTCGAAGCAAGCATGCTTACATCGGGTCCCACGTTCGACCAAGCAGGCACGCAGTGGACCCACGTTTAACCGAAGCAGGCACAACAAGCCCACGTTCGATCAAGCAGGCGCATGATGAGTCCCACGGTTGAGAGAAGTAGGCGGGCCCACATGCCTATCAAACAGGTGCAACGGGGTGACGTTTGGTCGAAGCATATACATGGTGGGGTCCACATTCTTCCAGGGTTACATGCACGGTTTTCTATGGGAAGAGGAGCATACAAGTTCTATTCCATTCTTGGCTCAAATACCCGAAGAAGGAAACCGGTCCCACCCAAAATTCCATGCTTGCACTGGCGCGTTCACATGGGCAATTGCTAGTGGTCGGTCAAAGCTTTTCCGGGTAAGCTCCCTTCATCTCGTTTTTCTCACGTGTATTTGTCACCATCTCATGCCTACCCCACAATAATGTAACCATTATGCGCTAGGAAGGGGACTTAATGTTGATGGTGGAATTTAGTTCAGGGCTAAAATTGTAAAAGCCAAATTTAATACGCTGACATCCTGCAGAGGATAAAGCTATCTGAGTGATGAATACTTCTTCACTTTACTAATTCACCTAGAATGGAGCACGTGGCAACAATCCCAAATATTCGGTGAATTAAATACACAAAATTCATCCAGGATGGAGCATGTAGCAACAATCCCAAATACCCTGTGAATTTTTAGCATTATTTATAATGCATGATTATCCTTGTATTTCCTGTGTTGTTCCCGCAGAACTCTCATTATTGGTGCGGCATGACGACTGAGTGTTGCTCTCAGCAGAGTAACATGAATCTCCAAGTGTCAATAATGAGGCATGCACGAAATACCCGTACATGCTACATCTCTCGGTGTGTTATACTATCCCGATAAAGCATACATCTCTCGGTGTGTTATACTAGCCCGATTGAGCATATTTGAATCTGGACTGTCCATATCAGTCTCAGAAACAATCACGACCATGCCGGTTGGCCGCATGATTTAACCAAACCTAGACGATCCTCGGCAGGAGCGGGCTATCAAGACAATGACCACCAATGGGCCCGTTTATGCCCCGGTCGGTCGAACACATGCCATACTCCCAAAAACCACCAAACACCAGCTTGGAAAAGGGTGGTCGAATTGGTATGGAGCAGCTTGGAGGAAGCTTGTACGAGCAAGACCGCCAACGGCAGTCTCAAAACCAGCCACGGCCGTCCAACTTCGCCGGCATGATTGGACGGCGTGGATTATCCCATGGCCGGTCGGACGAGCTTGTCTTGCACACCGGCGGGCCCCCTCTCTACCTTCCTGGTCGACCATCTCCTGACCTAGCCATAGAGCAACGTGCGTTTGCCCAAAGTATGGACGGCATGATTCTTAAAGGTCGCAGGAAATTCCACTAAGGTCTTAAATCGATCACAACCATCCAACTTCACCGGCATGTTTGTACGGCTTAGATCAAGCCTATGACCATGGGACCGGTACACACATGCTCACCACCTGCCCAACAGGGGCCCCACACGATCGGACTCCCCAAGGGAGGAGCATAACATGCAAAATCGATCGGTTGAAGTTGCATGGGCGTGAACCATACAAAACCCTAATTATGGTTTGTGACATGTTACATGTGTCGCTAATCGATCGCGAGAGTCCATCTTCGCAAGCTTGGATGGAGGGTGTAGATGTAGACTTAAAAGGTCCCGAGCTTGTCAACATGATCACCGTGGGCCCACCTACACGCATGACCGATCGACCAAGGCCAACCGTGGCCGGACGTCTCAAAATGCGCGACCGAAGTAGGCATGTCGCGCGGTTTCCAACTCCTTTGCGGCATGGGATTTCTGTTGCAAATCGATCTCAACCGCTCCTCTTTACCGGTCAAATTGAGTGGCCTAGATCGCACCTTCATGGGACAGTGAGGTACGAACGTGTACACCGGCAAGTCGTCTACATGCATGCCCGGTCGGTCCTGCCTAAAACACCTCCCATGTTTGGTTTCGACCAAGTTGAAGAGTGATGCTTGCGCACCTCTTCAAAACCCTAAGCTCTATCAACGGTCGCAGATGAGCGTCACAAGATCATCTCATCCGTCCAACTCTACCAGCTTGGTTGGTCAGCCCTGGCTAGGAGTTAAGCGACTAATGAAGCATCCTCATGATCACCGTCCACCACTCTTCCACATAGAGTGATCGGCCAAAGCATGGCTCGACCATGCAGTCTCCAAATGATCACTCGAAGATGATTGGACGTGATGCTATTTTAAGACGCTTATCCGTGACTTACTCCGTTAAGCCTTAAAACAGCGATGCTTCATACATGCTGAATATATTCGATGCATTACATGCATAGAATACACATGATATTTCATAAATATCGATTTCCCAAATAACTTAGTTATTTAACCTTAGCACCGTATGCTACCTTCTGTGGGTCCCACGATTCACACAATCGAGACATCAAGCATGTCACAAACTGGGGGATACTTACTGGGGTATTGGTCTGGCGGTTTACAGCGTGCAGCGTGCAACGCGCCATCACAAGAACGTGTCAGGAGGCATGGATGGTTAAGGATGATAGGAGAAGTGGGCCAATACGTGATCGTGCAATCACCCACACGACCTCACTACTCCATCACTCAATTTCCTCCACTTCCTACAATATGAGGGTTTGCGCTCTATGACTTGTATAAATAGGTCATTTGCCTATTTCCAAACAACAGAGACAATTACAGAAAGCCAAGTGTTGTCATTCGTATCCATAAAACACCAGAGCTGATTGCTTATATCATTGCAAGCCAGTCCCTCTTTCTGATACAAGTCATAAACAACCAACACCTTCACAATCTCAACACCTTCTTCGCTTCCCTCCCTAAGATCAACCCCATCTCCTTCACTTTGTGATCGAAGCAAGTCTGGAACGGCCATTTCTTGGTTTAGGCCAGAATTGTATAGATTGACTCTCGAATCAAAAAGTACTCCCGTGCAGTGCATTTGTTTAGGGTTTAGATTCATTTCTCATCCACACACACCCAAAATTACCGAAACTAGCAAAAATAGTTTTCACCCATAAACAGGGATGAGTTGTTTAGTCCAATTCGATTACGAGTAAGAGAAACTAAGTTTATCTTAGTTAGACTTATCAAAGTGGAGGTTTCGGTTATTCAAGTCTAATCGAATTCCTTAACAAGAAATACTAGTTAACTAACCTAGTACTTTGTCTTGTTTAAAATTGAAAGGTCTAAGTTATATGGATAATTAGAACCTGATGAGAAAAATAGATTTATCTTTATTTTGGTCTTATCGAATGAAGCGATTATATTTGTAAAATAGGTTTAGCAAAGGAACTAAGGTGCTTAGTTGATTTTTGGTTTACTAAACTAAATTGGGAAAATTGCTTCGGGCAATTGTTTCCTTGATAACATATCAAAACAAATTACTTTGTAGTTTCGGTTTTGATATTGGTGTAGATGGGGAAAAAAAGGTTTGCTGGTTTTGTAGGAAAATGAAGAGTCGAGCGTGTGGTCGAGACTCCTCAACCGAGAAAACTGCTGAACCTCACACAGATGCACCGCTACAAAGGGGGTGCTTAGATTCGAGAGATCAATCTGTAGGACTTCGGCCTAAACCAAGACAATGACCGTTCCAGAGTCAATTCGGTCTCAAAGAGGGAAATGGGTTGATCTTTAGGAGGGAAGCTGAGAATTGTGTGGGATCAGTGATGATCAAGGATTGTGGGTGTGTTGAAGGTTTCTGCAATAATTGGTGAACTGTGGAGTTCGAATAAGTTCTGATGGATTGATGAATTCTTGAGAGTAGTTACTCGAGAAATTCTGTATGGACGATTGCTGATAGCTAGTGATCATTCGTTGTCCTCAATCATGGATTCAGAGACTTATTTATATTTTCAGAGTTGTGAACACCTTGATCCCTGTAAGTGTGACGGTTTCATGAGTGAAAGAGTAGGAAAGTGGAAGATCGTGGTAAAGTCAGTTCCATGTCGTGTGGAGACTTGACGGATCATGCACCCACTACTTTGCTAAATCCTTCAACCGTTTACACAACTTACGCACATTTCTCTTCGTGGATGAAATCCACATGTTGTAGGCCGCCAGACCAAACCCTAGTTTTTATCCCTCAATTTGACGTGATGGATGTCTCACGAATCGTGGAGTCTGCATGACAGACGTGTATTTAGTTTGTCAGTTGTTGACTGATTAGACAATGAGTCTAGGTTTTGTTGAATCGAGCATGTTTGACAAATGCTCAGCGATTCATGAATGTTAATGTTGCTCGTCTGAGCAAATATTGTAAATTCGACGAGTTGTTGAATATTGATGAGTTACTGAATATATGTGGATTATTCGAGCAACGAGCAAGTATTGCTTTATTCGACGAAATACTGATAAATTACTGAATATTGATAGTTGGATCAATATTCGAGCAACTGAGCAAGTATTGCTCAATTCGACGAATTACTGAATATCGTGAATTTGACGAGCAATTGAGCAAGTGTTGCTCAATTCGACAAATAATGAATTGAGCAAGTATCGCTCAATTCGAAAATTACTGAATGTTGATAATTTGTCGTGCAATTGAGCAAGTATTGCTCAATTCGACAAATTACTGATAAATTACCAAATATTGATAGCTGGATCAATATTTGAGCAATTGAGCAAGTATTGCTCGATTCGACGAAACATTTATTGGTGACATGACCCAATAAAATATTAAAATATTAGTAAGCTACCAAATATTATATGATTAAATCAGATGTTGGTTGCTGAATCCGTCATAAATTCATTAGTGTTTGAATCGTGCTCAGAGTGATGATTCGTGGAGCATTTATTCAAAACCCTAATTTCAGATCATAGTTGATGAATCGCTGAAAATAGGTCATGAGTGATAGAGGGACCGACCACATGGGATGATGGGCGTCCATGTGGTGCTCGGTGCTCGAGTGAGCATGCACCAGGGTTCTCAGTTTGAGGATTGGTGAAAGAATGATGATTAAATGTTGGTTTCATCATTTACTGAAATATTGCTGGGTTCAGCATTAGGTGATAAAACCTAGGTATGAAAGATGGTGACCGACCAAGAGAGCATGGGACCGGCTCTTGGTGGTCACGTGACCAGTTGTTGTCCGTTTGAGCAATCCCCAGGTTGGTTGGAGATAGTTTGGGCCCAATACGAGCAATTGAGCAAATTAGGTCAGAATTATGAAAATGTGTGGGACCGGCTTTGTGCAAGCCCTAAGGATGACTCTGGTCGGTCATGAAGGCATGCACGTGTTGCGGTGGTGCCCGTGTCTCCGTACTGAGAGTTTCAGTAATTTCTGGTATGCGTTCGAGCAATGTTGTGAATTTTCAGAAGAGTTTCATCTTGACTGAAATTCTTGATTTTTGTTGGAATGAACATGTATGCTCAATTCATCAATATTTTGAAAATATTAAAATAAAAGTGTTTTAATATTTAAAATTGCCGTGAGAGGATAGCCAGTCGTGTAACTATGTTGGCTTTTGGTTTTTCGTTATTTGAGCAATATTTGAGAAAATATGAAGAAATCATGAATTTTGCTCAAACCCAGGAGATTCATGAATTGAGGGAAATAATTATAAAAGACTAGGGATTGTAAGGTGTGGGACCGGCCATGGCTAAGGCATGGCCGGCCGGCTAGGTAGCCCGGTCCCGCACACCCTTCCCTATTTTATATTATTTTTCATGAATCCTTGAAGTTATGGAGAATCCTTGAAGTTATGGATAATCCATGAGTTTTTGTTGAAACAAAGGAGTTTCGTGAGATTAGGGAATAATAATTTTAAAAAGCTAAGGAGTGTGAGGTGTGGGACCGACCACGGCCCGGGCATGGCCGGCCGGCTAGGTTGCCCGGTCCCGCACACCTTTCCTTATTTTATAATATTTTTTCATGAATCCATGAAGTTATGGAGGATTCATGAGTTTTGCAAAAACAAGGAAAGTTGCTAAAATCAAGGAGTTTTCATGAGTTCATGAAATAACAAAAAAATAAGGAAAATAATGGGAGAGGCGTGGGACCGACCATGGCTAGAGCATGGCCGACCGGTCGGTGGGCCCAGCCCTGGGCGCCTCTCATTATTTAATTAATATTTATTGCTTTCTCCCTGTTTTGTGTAGGATTCCTCATTGTTTCATATTTTTTGGATGCTCGTTCGTGCATCTGGGTGCTCAGTCGTGCATCATTGTCGAATACACTTGCACCATTTTTGTGGGGCTTACTCAGTGGTAGTCCAGACGCCCGGTTATTGAGTATTTATTACTAATTTATGAAATTCAGTGGAGAATAATTCATGAAACTGAGTAATAAAAATGAATAGTTGTTTATTATTAATTCATATAATCAACTTTGGATTCGACTACGAATTTAGAATAATAAAACAAGCATTACCATCCTATGGGATCGTGGATTCGACCATAGAATCGGAGTAATTAAAATTATCTATCGCCATTTCATGAGATCAGCTGTGGATTCGATCATGAAATCGGAATAATGAGATAATGTAGTAGTTTATTGCCATTCAATGAGATCAGGCCGTGGATTCGATCATGGAATCGGAGCAATTGTTTATTGACATTCCATGGGATCAAGCAGTGGATTCGACCATGGAATAGGAGCAATTATTATTGCCATTCCATGGGATCAGGCCATGGATTCGACCATGGAATAGGAGCAATTGTCATTTCCATTCCATGGGATCAGGCCGTGGATTCGACCATGGAATAGGAGCAATTGTTATTGCCATTCCATGGGATTAGGCCGTGGATTCAACCATGGAATAGGAGCTAAATAGATTATTCTGGGAATTCAGTGGTGAATGTCACGGCAGAATTAATCTATTGCACAAAACATATTAGCCAGTTAAAAGCGTCACATCTATTCTGAATGGTGCATAGTCAGGGAGTCACGGTGTTGTTTACGACCTGAAAGCGTTAGTGCTCTCAATCTACGGAGAACCGCCTGAATGTATACACGGTCTCTCCACATAGTCAGGGAACGGTGAGTTTCACCGACGTTCTGAAGGCGTCCGCCGCCCAACTATTCTTCTATGTGGAGGTGGGTCTCTCTCCTGCATTCAGGGAACAGTGAGTATCACCGACGTCCTGAAGGTGTTAAGCTCTCAATCTACGGAGAACCACCCAAATACGTTATTCTGCATAGAGGTCACGACGAAATGCCAGGGATCGAACGCTCAGCTAGTGGAGGCTTTTCGAAAACATATTCATCGTGTCTTCGTAAAATATGAATCGTTGCATGCCTGAAAGCCGTGCAAAAACATGCCTCATGATTTTACGGTTTTGCCCTTTGTTGAAAATCCACCATCAACATTAATTCCCCTGCTTAGTGAGGAATAGTCATGTTCCGCAGTAAGCATTAAATGGTGATTTTCAGTCGATGAGATCAGTGGTTGAACTCAGTCTACAAAGGTAGTTTCAGAATCCTCGATTTACCCCAATGATGTCATGTAAGAGCAAATGCACAGATAAGGACCCTGATAGTAAGATAGAGTGTCATCTCATGAGCGTGGAGAGATGAGGAACTGCTGATTTGGGCGTTCGGAAGCTTAGTTATGGTCGGTCTAGGATTTACGGGCCCGAGCCCAGAAAAAGATACCCATGTTTTATTAGGTTTTGGAAATAAATTTGATATAAAAGGGAACAACCCTAATAATAATTTTATTTTTGACCGATCAAGCTCTATTCATCATCTCACGAGTTCAGCAGGGAGGAAAAAAAATTGCCGGAGAACCAGAGCCGATCACCGCCGCCGATCAACGTTCGGTCGGCTTCCGGCCGGCGACAGGTCAGTCCAAATTTTTTTTTTTTTTTTTTTTTTGCTGTTAGTTTCATGATTGATGAGTTGTTCACAAAACCAAAAATCCCATGGTTGCATGCATGCGTAGGATTTATGAGGGATTTTTAGAAAACGTATATATATATATATATATATATGCTTGTTTGTTCGTTAGTTGAAGGAACGAGCAAAAATCCCTAATATGGAAGAGATACATAAATTTTTGAATAGACATGGTCTAGTTGCAGTAGCAAAAGTTTTGTTTATTAGGTTTCATGAAAACCCAAGTTTGTTTTTGAAGCATGAACTTTGCAAATACTTTTGGAAACGAAGGTTTGTTCATAAAAGTAAAAAATAATAATCCTTAGAGTCAAAGGAATATTGAAAAGATCTGAAGTTCATGATGAAAATTTGTTTACGAACTTCCAAAATTTTGTTTGAAATATGTAGACTTTTAAAAGGTGCGTGACTTATTCACGCTTTATTAAATATAAATCAAGTTTTGATTTATGAAAAATTGTTGAAACCAAACAATTTATGAGTTGATGAATTCGTAGTGTATGCATGAGTTTAGTGATTTATGATGTATGTACACGTAAAAATCAGCGAATGTTCACATAGAGGGTTATGTGAATTATTCATTGTTTCTTGAGAAGTCAGTGTTGACTCTTGAATAATATGTTTTATGCTCAACTTTGCAGGTTTTGAAAGAACGAGCAAGTTTCGGGGTTTTACGTTGTTATCACTGAGTTCGTGAAATCGTAAATAGGTAAGAGTTTAGGATTACCGTTTTTTTTTTGCAGACGCTGATTGTGAGCATCATAATTGTTTGGTTGCTTTAATTCCATTGTATTGATGAAACTCGTGTGGAATGTTACAGCTTTGGCGGAGATGACTCGATTCCGTAATGATGCTGAAAGTGACGTTTCCAGAGAAGACACTTCTGGAGATGATGATGGCTCCAGAGATGGCGATTCTGGAACTTCTCAGGGGAATGAGGAAATTCCCAAACCCAAGAACATTCCAAGAATCGAAGACAGGTTCTTTGAATATTTATACAGGCCTGAAAAACGCCCTTTAGGTTCTTCGTTTTGGTTGCTCATAAATCCCAGGACTACTGCTCAGAATAAGTTGGTGTCTCCTCTGGCAATAATTCGGTTCTGTTTGGAAGGGAAACATTATTCGGCTTCTCATGTGGAACTCAAACTTTCTCGGAAGCCGATGACACATTTTTCTGGATGGGCAAGGCATATGCTAGGCTATAGCCGTGTGAGGACCTTGCTGGATAGTGCGCAGGTGACGCGATCCATTCAAGATGCTGGAGATTTGATCATTAATCATGATATACCAGGTATCATGGCTTTGCTTGATCGTTGGTGTATTCCTACTTAAACCTTCATATGCAGATGGGAGTTCACGATTACTTTAGAAGATGTAGTTGCTTTGTTGCATCTTCCAGTCGCCGGAAATTTCCCTGGAGAACTCTCGACAGAGGAGAAGTTGATATCTCGCACTCTGTAAGCTAAAATGCATGAGTTCAACGAGTCTCCCAAATTTTTCTATGCTCAATGGTTGAGATACTGGTGGCCGAGAGATAGAATTCCTGAAGAACCTGTTGATGGTACCCTGTCCATCGCTGCTTTCCTGTGCTTATGGCTTTCCAGAGATGTTCTTGAGGACAGCGGACATTTGTTGAAGCCGTTGGTGATACCCTTTGCTATTAGAATGGCCAAAGGTGAGAAACTTCCAATTGGTAGCCTGTTTTTAGGTTCACTGTTTGCCAACTTGGACTCTTTGGTTATTGACTCCAGTGTCTCTAGCGATTTCATGAAATCTGAAACATATGTTAATACCATGTTCCTCCAAGCTTTGATGTGGGAGCATCTTGAAAAGTATGCTCCGATTCCCCGTAGTGTTTTGCAAGGGCCTAATGTCGACACTCGTCATGCTTTCCTCGAGAAAGACAACGCCAGGATCATGAGGTGGTCTACAAAGCAGCCGCAATACAAGATATGCATCACTGATATTTTGGACATTGAATCCGAGTTCAAATTTTGCCCCTGGGTGTTGGTCCTTGATCTCTTCTCACAATTGATCACCTTCAATGCTGGTGAAGAAAATATCATGTTGAAGACCGGTGCTGATTTGAATGATGGAGAGAGATCTTTCATATTAAGTTGCACTCCTGGCCACCTAGTATCAGTAATGCATGGAGAATTCAAAGTAGAGGAATATAACATTGACAGGGCAGCTCGGCAGATGGGCGTAGACCAGTGTATCCCAGGTCACCGAATGAACAAACCATCAGTTGAGTATTTGAAGGCTAATCTGGATTGCAATCATGTGGAGGGAAATGAATATTTATTCCCATGCTCTGATCGTGCTAATTTCGTGACTCCGGGTTACATAGGCTTATGGCGTCAGCAACTTGAGCGTCTGTATGCCTTTGTGATGGATGTTAAGTCTCCAGCGCAAGATTTTACTTCTCTTGACTCTATTAATTCTCTACCAAGCCTAAAGTACCTTTCCCGTGGTGACAAGAGGAAGACATCTCCGGAATGTGCGCAGGTAAGCCTCTTTTCTTCACGATCGGTGAAAGTAAGATAGATGTGTTTTAATCATCCATTGATTTTGTGTAGGATGGCCGTGCTGTGAGGCCTTGAATCTGTGTAAACTTCTTAGACCTCCAAGAAAGTCCCAGGGTGGAGAAGGAAGAAGCAAAACAGCTCATAGAATGATCCCGAATAATGTGCAGTCCCCTGCCGCTTCTTTGGCGAGTTGTTAACACTTCTCTTATCGTTGCGAATTTCCTGCCCATATAATTAGGATCTTAGAAGAGTATTTCTAATTTGTTTCAGAATTTAGCTCCATCGGTTATTGACGGTCTTCATCTTTCCTCTATACGAGAAATTCAGGGATCCAGCACCGACGGAGAGGTTGACGTGAGTATCCTTTCATGTAAGTGATTTCGGCATCTCCTTGAATGAAATAATGATGATTATTGTTGATGGATCCAAGAAGAGATTGTTGTGGAAAGCCAACATGGTCATGCTATCCATGTGGAAAGCCAACATGGTCTTCCTTTATCAAGTCTTCATATTTTTTGTTTGTATAATTCCTTTTGTTCTTTCTTTTTGCAGAGTCTGAGAAAAATCTTCACTCCTCCATTGCCGCTTTGAAATCCGACTACTCAAAAATTCGCAAAGAAAACGGAATACTCGCTGCTTCCTTTGTTCGTTCTCGCGACAGAGCAGAAAGAAGATTCGATTATATGTCTGATTGTAAAGATATAGAGAGTAGAAATCATCAGAAAGCACTCCTTCGTCAATTTCATCTTAAGGCCGAAGTTGTTGTGAATAATGTTCTACTATCCAAATCTCTTGATCCTGTATGTATCGAACCTCTAGAAGTAAGCGATGATGAAGTTCCTAATTCTCCTGACAGCGATTTTGACTACAATAGTGGCGAAGAGATCGCAAATGAAGAGACAATCCCTCCTAGTAAAATTGTCAATGATGATCTGGGTGAGGGAGGATCTGGTGGAAATATAATAACTGGCGAAAGTATGGATAAAGTTGCTGAAGAAAGCCCAGTATCTCCTTCTGGCGAAAAAAACTGATATTTGAGAATTAACTTTCTCTTGTAATTTTTCTTCTTGTACTGTTACTTCTTTATGTGCTTCAATCATCTTTTGGATGTGTTCATCTGTTTATCACTATTCTTTCTTTCATTGAGTATAATTTTTGGTATTTAATAATTGCTATTTTGTTTTCGATTGTTTATGTTGAAATTTGTCATTGCGACAAGATCGCAGGACGTCTTTACATTTTCATGTAATGACCCATTGATCTTGCCTTATCATTGTTTTTGTGTGGTCTTATTTTGCCTTCCTAGTTAAAGGTTTGCCACCCCTCATTGCGTCAATATGACAGGCCTAAATATTCTTGCGAACATAAAGCCCCATGACATTGCCGTCTTGCGACAAAATCGCAGGACGTCCTCACACTTTCATGTAACGACCCATTGATCTTGTCTTATCATTTCCTTAGTATTATTGCCTCTGCAGGATGTTTTTGTTGCGACAATATGACAGGTCTAAAAATTCTTGCGAACTTGAAGCCCCATGACATTGCCGTCTTGCGACGAAATCGCAGGACGTCTTTACACTTGCATGTAAAGACCCATTGATCTCGTCTTACCCTCGTGTTAGTATTATTTCCTCTTCAGGATCATCGCACAAATATGACAAGCCTAAATTTTCTTGCGAAAATAGAGCCTCATGACATTTGCGTCTTTTGACACTTATCAGCTCCCTAATGGAGGGTGCCGCCCTTATCATCTCCCTGGTTGCCCCTTCAAGGAGGCGTACATCGGCCATACAAGACTAGCTCCTCCCATCCGGTCTTAACAACAACCGGTTGTTTTCGCAGCCTCTTATCCCTTATACCTATAGGGTTTATGGTTACGAGACCGCACCCTAAGTGGAGTTTTCTTCGGGCCGAGTGCGGCATGTGCCAAGACTTGCCAAGAATGGCCGAGACACTTCAAATGCCCTGTGCACTCTTGGCTCAACCGTGTACCTCGGCGCCTTGGTCATACACTGACTCCTTGGAATAGACCCTCGGTCGTCCAACCAGGGTATAACCTTATATATATAGTTGGAAATCCAAGGTATCTCCCCCGGATGGGCTTTATTGACCCAAAATTTTCATGACTCAGGTTCCAGGGGCGGTGTAACCTTTTTCCTGAGCCATGTCAAGAGATACCCCCTTATATGACGCACTTTAGGTCTTACATTTGCCTCTTGCGAAATATCATTCGCGAACTAGGGTGTACGCCATAAAGGTTCGTCCCATTCACTCACTCTTTCATTTCTGTCAATTCATTCAATCATTCATTTTTGATTATCTCCTGTTATTTCATTTGCGAGATATTCGCACATTGTTTCTTTATCTGATGCAATGTCGCAATCACTCTGTCGCAGGAACATTTCGTACGAATTCATTTCATTTCATTCAACATTTCGTAACTTATTCTTTCTCTTCCGTTTTCTATGGGTAATATTTCTTGAGATATAATCTATTCCACGGTCTATTCAATCTTTGGCCCACATCTTTGCCCTCATGATCCATCAATCTATATGCCCCTGTTCCAACTATCTCCTTGATGATATAAGGTCCATCCCACTTTTTCGCCAATTTGCCACCACTTTCTCGCTGATATATTGGTGTTTCTCGCAATACCATATCACCTGGTTGAAATTCGCGAGTCTTGACACGTTTGTTATATTCTCTGGCCAATCTTCGCTGATAATTCTCCATATGCTGTAATGCTTTTTCTCTCTTTTCTTCTAATTCATCTAATTTAACCAAGATTTTACCCGCACTAAGATTTTTCTCCCAAGCTTCTCTCTTTGTTGTTGGAATAATAACTTCTGTCGGAAGTACAGCTTCAACTCCATAAGTTAGACAAAATGGTGACATTCCCGTAGCTTCTCGCCTTGTTGTATTGTAAGCCCACACTGCATTATGTACTTGTTCACACCATTCCCTATTATGTCCTTCTAACTTTTTCTTTAGTATATATGCGATTGTTTTATTTGTTGCTTCCGCCTGTCCATTGGCATGTGGGTATAAAGGAGTTGATTTCCCACATTTTATTTGAAATGCATTAAGCAGCAATTCTATATTTTGTCCCTCAAACTGTTTCCCATTGTCATATACCAACTGTGCCGGAATTCCAAATCTGCATATTATGTTTTCGAATATGAAAGTAAAAACATCTTTATCGCGAATGTGTTGTACCGCTTTTACTTCTGCCCACTTTGTGAAATAATCTGTAGCGACAATCAGATATCTCCTCTGCCCTGTACCTGGTAAAAATGGTCCTACAATATCTAACCCCCACTTTCCAAAAGGCCATACACTTGTTGAAGAGGTTAATGGTGCTCCCGGTGCATGTATTTTCTTTCCGTGTCTTTGACAATCTTCGCAACGTCTTGATATTTGTTTCGCATCTTCATGCATATATGGCCAATAATAGCCTTGCATTTTTGCCTTATGTGCTAAAGATCTTCCGCCACCGTGATTGCCAAAGATCCCCACCGTGTAACATTTTCAACACTTGCTTCTCCTTCCTTTCGTGTTAAACATCTAAGCGAGGGTCCATTAAAGGATCTTCGGTATAATACCCCGTCTCTTAATTCATAATTTGTTGCACGGCTTTTTAATTTGTGCATCTCCAATCTATTTCTTGGTGTTTCTCCTTTCATTAGATATGCATGAAGTTCTGTTCTCCAATCTTCGCAACTGGGCTTTTGTGTTTCATCTTCTATGAGCATTACTTCTGCTTCTTCCTCTTCCTCTTTGTTGATTGATGGTGATAGAAGTGTCTGTATTTTTATGCATCTTGCAGCTGGATCTGTCATCATACTTGATATAAAAGCAAAAGCATCAGCGAGTCTATTGTCCCTTCTTGATATGTGTCTCCATTTTATTTTTGGTATCTTCGCCGATAATTCTTCAACAAGTTTTTTGTATTTTTTCATAGATGGTTCATTTGTAGTATATTCTTCTTTTATCTGGCGAATAGCTAACTGGGAATCGCTGGTGACCCTCACATTCTCCAACTTCATTTCTATTGCGAATCGTAAGGCATGTATTATAGCTTCATATTCCGTTTCATTATTGGTAGACGCGAATTCCAATCTGAAAGAAAAAGCCATTTTATTACCTTCTGGAAAAATTACAATGATCCCAATTCCGTTACCTTCTCCATTTGACGATCCATCTACCAATATTTCCCATCTGTTTGGCTCAGTTAATAAATCCCTTGGATTTGCATGTTCTTCTTCTATATCCATCATCTCTTCCACTGCTTCATCCTCTTCTAATGGAAATTCTGCTAAAAAGTCTGCCACAGCTTGTGATTTGGTTGAGGATAATATTTCATATTTGAGTTTGCAATGACTTACTTGAGCATTCCATCTTTCAACTCTTCCGACCTTTTGAATTTTTCATCACTTACTCAATTGGTACTTTTGTCATTACCTTTACCGTGTGTGCTTCGAAGTAGATGCGAAGTTTAAATGTTGCATAAAGTAATGCCAGGATTAATTTTTCAATTTTTGAATAATTTTTCTCTGCGACATTGAATGTTTTGCTGATGTAATAGATTGGTTTTTTCACACCTGCGTCTATTCGCAATAATACTGCACTTAGTGCATGCGAGGTTGTCGTGAGGTAAATTAGTAATTCTTCCCCCGGCTCTGCTTTTTGTAAGATTGATATATCCATTAGATGTTCTTTTATTCCTTGTAACGCCTTTTCACATTCATCTGTCCACCTAAATTTCGCTCCCTTTTTAAGTATGTTGAAGAAATGCTTGCACTTATCAGATGATCGCGAGATGAATCTTCCTAGCGAAGCTAATAGTCCATTTAATTTTTGCACATCTTTCACTGTTGCTGGTGTCGGCATATCGCGAATTGCTTATACTTTCTCCGGATCAACTTGTATTCCTTCTTTTGACACAATGTATCCTAAAAATTTTCCAGATGCCACCCCAAAAGTACATTTTTATGGATTTACTTTGATATTGAAATGTCTCATTTGTTCAAAATTTCCTTCAAATCTCGTACATGATTTTTTGCTTCTTTGCTTTTTATTAACATGTCATCCACGTATACCTCTAATGTTTTATGTATCCATTGTTCGAACACTTTCACTACCATCCTCTGATACGTTGCACCAGCATTTCGCAGACCAAATGGCATTTTTGTGTAACAGTATAATCCTCTTGGAGCGAAAAAGGAAGTATGTTCTTGGTCTTCTTCAGCGAGGGGAATTTGATTGTATCCCTTATATCCATCAAGAGAGGATATCCTTTCATTTCCTGCTGCTGATTCAACCATCTGCGGAATATCTGGCAAGGGAAAACTATCTTTTGGACAAGATTTGTTTAAATCGGTAAAATCTATGCAAATTCGTATTCCTTTTTTCTTCTTTGGAACTACGACCATATTTGCTATCCATTCGGGATATTTTGCTTGTCTAATAATTCCGGCATCAAGCATCTTCTGTAACTCTTCTTCTATTTGAGGATGATATGTTGTTGCAATTTTTCTAATTCTTTGCTTGAATGGTCTTGCATTTTTATCAATCTCTAATTTATGGCACGCTACAGATGGATCTATTCCAGGCATCTCATCCATATCCCATGCGAAAATGTCTTTATAATCTCGCAACAAATCAATAGTCTTTCTTTCCTCATCTGCCTCCATTTTAGTCCCAATTTTTAACATCTTTGGTTCTTCTTCAGTTCCAATATTTACTTCCTTTGTTGGTTCTGCCGCAGTGTAGCTAGCTTTCGGTTCTCCCATGGGCGTTGGTCCTTTTACTTCCTTCGCGAGATCATTCTCTTCATCATATATTCCTTTTCCTTCTTCCGCTCTTATCATGTAAGTTCTAAATTCTTCTTCCTTTTTCGCTGCTTTTGCCATCTTCTTGCGATCTTTTCGCCTCTTCCCTTGTTCGTCATAATGTCTTACTTCGATTTGATGATATATTCTTCCTTTATCAGTATCTCCTTTGATTTCGCCAATTCCACTTAGTATAGGAAATTTGACACATTGATGAAATGTTGATGCTACAGCTTTTATTTCATGTATCCATGGTCTTCCCAACAGCATGTTATATGGTTATTCCATATCCACTACACATAACGTCACATGTGTTTCAATTTTTCCCAACAAAATTCGTACTTTTATTTCCCCTTTAGGTTTTGTTATGGTTTTTCCGAAACCATAGATATGATATGTTGCGGAGGTCAATTCTTCAACTTTGTACCCCAATTTCTTATAAGCATGATAAAACATTATATTCACTGAACTCCCTGTGTCCACCAAGGTTCTATTTATTGCCCATTCTTCCACTGTTTTTGTTAATTTTCCCTCTTCTTTGCTAGCACTTATTGTAATCACTAATGGAGATGTGTGATTTAAATTCTCTCCTGATATCTCCGTTGCAGTGAACATAATCTTTTGTTTTTCCCATTCTTTCAAGGGTGATAATTTCTCTGTTGTTATAATCTTCTTTCCTTCAAAATCTCTTTTGTGTATTCTCCCTTTGATACTTTCATGAAATTCATTAACCATTGCTTTTGTAATCATATTACATTCCAATTCTTCATTACTCTCTTTGATTCTAGTTTTCTCCAATTTATCCATCATACTCTTGATTTTAACAATTTTAGTGACAATATCCAATCTTTTATCTTCAATTTTCTATCCCTGTTTCTAGCGCCAATATGTAGTTGCCGGAAATCCTACACTACACCCCTCACAATAATCCACACAACTATGACATTTGAAGATGAATAACAATGATTTTATTGATCAATTCCTTGAATGTTTACAAGATAAAATAGAAAAGAGCTAAAGAAATTACAATCACCACAAACTTTCTCTCTTCTAATGACTTGTCTAACACTCCGAAAAAGATCTCCCTCACAACAGGCTTATTCAACTCTTTATATAGGGTAGTACACAATGGATGACAGCTAAGCTGTCCTTTATTTTCGGGAATGACTTGCGAAATATCGCAAGTGTACAAGTATTCATTCTCGCAACTCTCCTAAATTTCGCTAGGTCTTCACACCTTTCTCGTGTCTTGGCTGTCGTCATTCATTGTGTCATTTATATTACTCTTCTGCGACGCCTTCGCGGTGCTGTCGTTTACTAATCTTGCGAAATACTAATGTTGCGATATTCAGATCCTACACCTATAACAAATTGCAATATATAAAACCATAAAGATTAATACTGCAAAAATCATCTTCCAAAAACTTAGAATTTCAATAAATAAATCTAAAGACATTGAAGATGAAAATAATTGGACATAGCTATGTGTACTCACAATAATGGCTATTCGAAACCCTAGTTATTCTTCTAAAAACAAGAAATAAATTCTCTAAAAGAAGTTTCCTAGGCATCAAGACAAACTCATAATGTACATACAAGATGATTTGTCCTTAGAGGGTAGAATCAATCTTTTTTCGCACGGATTTACACCAAGAATAGCTACCAAAGGCGTATAAAAATATTTTTTTAACAAAGAAGAACATGCAAAGCCATTAACGACCATGCACCATAGTTCACAAAGGATGATTGTGAACATTCAAGAATCCCATAGCAATGTGTACTACTGCCCATTCTTGAACTTCCTTCTTTGTGATTCACCAACAACATTCTTGTAAAAGCTAAAAATTAGCTTAGAAGAGTAGTACTCCAAGAATCCAAGTGCCAAGTCCAAGAGAAGTGGAACAAGTGCGACGAAACGGAGCAAAGCACTCAAAAACAAGAGACAGGACAAATACCAATCTTAACTCATCCAAATTCAAGGTTTCTCATATCCATTTTGAATATAATTCAAATAGGAAGAGAATTCAAAAATAATGAGGTCATTTCGAGTTCGGACGAAGAAGATACGGCCAAAACAGGTTTACCGAATATCGACGTCTACAGGAAAGTATGCATACGGGAATGCAAACGAATTTTCATGACCTAGGGTAGTATGCAAACGGGTATGCGTACTTAAACCCCTAGATTTTGATTTCAAATGATGTTATGCAAACTTGGTATGTCTACCATGAAGTCCAAACATCCCGAACAACTATTTTCAAACCGAAACATTTAAGAACCTTAAACACAAATCAAGTTAGGTAGACATGAACGATACACAAGGTACACAGATCATCATAAAACTTGCTCAAGTTTAGAGACATACCTTGTTAGAAGAATCCGATCGAATTCTACAGCGTTACCAAACATTCAAAATCATACCAACTTAATATGTGTGCCCCAGTTCTTGTGCTTCCCTCACCATATACATAACATGGTATTTCTTGGTGAGGATGCACTTTCAACACAATCAAGTTGTGTTGAGGTAAACAATGTCTTGCACACCATGGCACCAAGAAAGAGTTTCTTTCTAGCAACTCTTACATCTTGTAGTGTTGAGAAACACCCAAGGAACTGTTTTTACAAGTCTATCAAAGAACTTCAAGAGAACCCAAAAAGATTTGTGTTTCTGATTTCTTGTTTTCCAAATTATAAAAAACAGTTTCTGCAGATAGTTTTTAGTACTGCGAAGGGAAACTATTTTGATAAAAAGAGACGTCATAGCTTCTTCATAAAAGAAGACAATACTACTTTCTTGATAGGAAGTATCAGGAATTGAGAAATGAATCGATTCATGCTTTGAAGTGATATACTCAAATGACTGAGATTTAAACTCCTCTTGTAATTCGTTTAGTTTGTTACAATTAATTGAATTACGCAGAGGAGGAGCATTGCTCTCACTGATTAGTAAATCAATGTCGACTTCAACATGAATATTATTCCTTATAACTTGATTTAGCTTGTCAAGAGATTCTTGTTCTTTTTGGAGGTATAACTAAACATCAAGAGATAACCTTTCAAGTTTCTTTTCCAGCCCTGAAAACACTTCAAGGGATTTTAAACCTAGTAGAGGTTTGGATAGAATTTCTTCTACAAATTTTATTAAATCAGTCATGGAAGAAAATTCTGCAATTCCTAGATCTGGTGGTGCATTTATTGAGATAACACTACTGTCCATATCAGATCGCAACAAACACAAACTTATGAGGTCTTTAATGTGTTTTCCTACTCTGATAATAATTGAAAAAGCGGGCGTACAACAACCACACCTAATATTTCGCTTAGCAATCTGTATGGACTAACTCCAATATACTCTTAAGAGAATCAACTAGACAGTCAGACTCAATCTTAATAAAAGTATATCAAAGAGTTATATCTCTCTTTCTCGATTCAATACTTACTCAAGCAAATAGAAATCTGCGAGTCTAATTGAATACAAGAGAAAACACTTGAACGGTACCAAAGACCAATGTTCAAGGATCAATCAATTTCAATCAACAACCAAAGGTTGGATTTCCCAATTGATCGATTCAATGCACAACCTGTGATATTTCAATTATATAACAAAATATAATACGGAAAAGAACTAAAACAGACACCATAAGTTTTGTTAACGAGGCAACCGCAAATGCATAAAAACCCCGGGACCTAGTCCAGATTGAACACACACTGTATTAAGCCGCTACAGATACTAGCCTACTACAAACTAACTTCGGTCTGGACTGTAGTTGAACCCCAATCAATCTCACACTGATCCAAGGTACAGTTGCGTTCCTTACGTCTATGATCCTAGCAGGATACTACGCACTTGATTCCCTTAGCTGATCTCACCCACAACTAAGAGTTGCTACGACCCAAAGCCGAAAACTTTAATAAACAAATCTGTATCACACATAAAAGTCTACGGTAATAGATAAATCTGTATCCCACAGAAATACCTACGAGTTTTTGTTCCGTCTTTTGATAAATCAAGGTGAACAGGAACCAATTGATAACCCGGACTTATGTTCCCGAAGAATAGCCTAGAATTATCAATCACCTCACAATAATCTTAATCGACTAGCGAAAGAAGATATTGCGGAATCACAAACGATGAGACGAAGATGTTTGTGACTTCTTTTAATCTTGCCTATCGGAGAAATCAATCTCAAGCCAATCTTACGATTGTACTTAGTACGATAGAAACATCAAGATCAGATCACGTAACTACAAAGAAAATAGTTGGGTCTGGCTTAACAATCCCAACGAAGTCTTCAAGTCGTTAACCTACAGGGTCTCGGTAGAAACCTAAGGTTAAAGGAGAATTGACTCTAGCTTATACAACTAGTATCACGCAGGAGGTGTGGGGATTAGGTTTCCCAGTTGCTAGAGTTCTCCTTTATATAGTCTTTCAAATCATGGTTTGCAATCTTAGTTACCTTGGCAACAAAGCATTCAATATTCACTGTTAGATGAAAACCTGATTAGATTCAAGCTAATATCTTTCAACCGTTAGATCGAAACTTAACTTGTTACACACAAATGAAATGCACGTTTTAGGTTTGTGTAACCGTACCCAAACATGTACATTTAGTTGGTTCAACAATAGTTAACCAAATGGTTAGCCATATGAGCACTTTCATATCAACCATATTCTTCTTTACCATAACTAGTTCAAATGACCCAAATGAACTAGTTAGAGAGTTGTTCAATTGCTTAGATCTTATAGAAGTATACAAGACATAAACGAAGCAAAAATGATTTGATTCACTCGAATCTATTCATGAACTTTATAGCCACGGGTTGCAAATATACATTCCTAAGTTTATATAAGTTTAAGTTCACGAATAATCGTTTTTAGAAAATAACCAACCTAAGTACGCGGACTTAAGTACCCGAAATAAGTTTGTTTTCAATTCACAAATTCCAGCAGATTTTCACGGGACATGAACTTCCGATGGTGCGCAAACTGGTACGCGGACTTTAGTTCCGGTTTTCCTGATCAGCAAAGTACGCATATTTTGGTTCAAGGAATAAGGACTTACACATGTATGATTTATTACACAATGTTTATATCCAACAATGGTTATATATTCTAAACTCTCATTTCAATCTTTGAAACATTCTTAGAGGACGTTATATAGTTTTTATTCACAAACCATTTTTCGTCAAAGCAATTTTCAAGTAATTGAAACTTAATATGACTTTTGTCACTAGTAAAGATGAACTTGGCCAAAGCAAAAGCTTACCAACACATATTTCGAGAAATAGATAAGCGAGATAAACTCGGATCGAAATAGCAAATGTGTATAATCATAGTCTATATAGCAATACGACTTTTATATCAAGATAGTAGATATAATAGATAGACTTTTGAGTGATAGATAAGTTCAAGTCTCCACATACCTTTTGGTCGATGAAGTTCCACCAGTTCCTTGAGTAGTTCTTCGTCTTTGTATGATGATCTCCATGGAGTCTAGAGCTCAACTACACTTTCTATCCTAGTCCGAGACTTAGATATAAGTAGACTAGAAATCAAGACTTATAGTTTTGATCACTAATATTGACAAACATGCTTGAGATAGCAACGCATGCAAGTTCGACCGAGCAGTGCTCTAACGGAGGTGGTGATGAAATGTGTGGAGCATCGAAAGCTCAGCTAAGAGGCTTTTCGAGAAACATATCCATCATAGCTCTGAGAGGATATTCGCTCAGTCAGAGATCGTTAAATAGTTCACGGATCATAAAATATGAGTTTCACATACATTTTGAAGTCGGGTCAGTAACATTCAGTATCATGATTTTATGATTTTAGCCTTTGTCGAAAATCCACCATCAACACTCGTGTATCCTGATCTTGATCGATTGTTGAGCTACTTACTTGATCAAGATAGACTGAAATCATCAAAGTTCTCTTTGTCTCAAACTTTGTTGATTCCACAGGTTTTATACTTGTGAGGTGAATAATAATCTAGGCTGCACTTCAGGTTGCATAAGTCCGGATTTTGAGGTTAGCCAGACTTTGTCTATTGCTATCGATTTCCGCACCTTTGATCAAACTATTTGATTGTAAAAGGAAATCATATATTGGATTAATCTGTGGTAGGAAGATTGGTGCAAAGTCTTCAATTGAGTTGAAGCAACTCTTAGTTGGTGTGACGTCAGCTAATGGAATCAATTGCGCGGAGTCCTGCTGGGATTCAAGAGGCGTAAGGAGCGAGACTGTACCTTAATTGGTGGGATACCTTTTTAGGGCTCAAATACATTCTAGTCCGAAGTTAATTGGTAGTAGGCTAGTGTCTGTAGCGGCTTAATATAATTTGATGTTCAATCTGGACTAGGTCCCGTGGTTTTTCTGCATTTGCGGTTTTCTCGTTAACAAAACTTATGGTTTCTGTGTTATTTCTTTTTCCACATTATATTGTTTATCTTTATAATTGAAATATCACAGGTTGTGCTTTGATCAATTATAGTAGAGACATCCGACCTAGTTTGTTGGATACGACTTAATTGATTCTTGGACATTGGTCTTTGGTACCGTCCAAGTAATCTCTTTGTGATTAGGTTCACGGATTTGATTCTGTAAATGTTCTAATCACAAGAGAGAGATATATATAACTCTAGATATTATTCCCTGATTGAGTTTAACTCTCGAAGTTGTATTGAGTTTTGTCCATACATATTGCATAAGAAAAAATTGGTGGTGTATTTTGGTACCCCCGCATTTTCATCACAGTACCACTCAACCCATTTTTCTTCCTCTTTGTAAACCCCATCATATCTACTGCCAAACCACCACCATCTCCCTCTCTCAACTGTACCACTCTCTAAACCAGAAACATTGCCATCTAACTACCCTTTTCTCTTTCTCTTGTCCATATTTTTAACCTATGCCTAGTCTCTGAATTGATCGACAGTAGGGCGGCTATGAAGAACAAAAGCAACATGTTTTCCGAATTAAAGGCTTGAATTTTCTGAAATACCATTTGTAGCAGCGGACAAATGAAGACAATGAGGGTGTCGAGTTCAGTGGTGAGTGACAAAGAAATCAAATCCCTAAATTTCTTCTTGTGCATCTTATTGATTACTGGGATTTGGATTTTGAGAATTTTGTATAAATAGGGGAGGCAGTGGTATTTTGAAGTTAATCCCGGAGTAGCCGGTGCACCAAGCAGTAATTAGGTTTATTTTCACTATTTTTCAACCATGTTCTAATTTCTTAGCTAGGGCTTAGATGAAACTTTTAATCTAATATTAGATGATTTTGGTTATGAATTTGTTATTGTTGTGCTTAATTGCTTAAAGAATTGTTTAATCTTTAAATCTCAATATATAACTTTCACCTTGTATGTCATGCATCCTAGGTCGTTAGAGTATTTATATGTTGTTGTTTCAAGTTTCAACCCATGTTTAAATGATCTAATTAGTCTGTGATTAGTTGTGCCGTAACTGGACAACTAATTCTAGGGATTAATATCTTTTGTTGTGATTAAACTATCCATATTCAGATCACCTTGAATATGCGACAGATTTGCATCTTCACCGTTGTTCGTTAAAATGACAAGAGTAATTTCGATAACTGAATTTTCTAGCGTAGGTTAAGAAGTGGATTCGACTTCCCTAGTGCTTTCTAATTATATTCTAATCTTGTTTGTGTAGTATAATTGTTCATACCAGTCGTATCGACAAGCCCATCTGTTTCTAAATTAGTATTAGTAGAACTTAGAGGTTTAGTTTACCAATCCAACTCCCCGTAGGATCGACCCGTATTTTCCACTGTCTGCGTTATAGACGTCGTGCACTTGCGGTTCATAATCGTAGGTTTTTAAGCCGACTAATGATTCAAACAATTCTAGCCATGTCACACTAAAAAAGGTGTCTTCCTCAGAAGAAAGAATTGACCTCTTGAGTGAAGAAATTCGTTCAATAAAGGCTGAATTTCAACTGAAAAAAGGACATGTGGACTACAAGGATTGAGAATCTGGAACGTGAACTGGATAAGTTGAAACAGGAATAAAAAAGAGTCATGTTCTTCGCAAGATTTTTATGTTATTAAAAAGAAGAAACGGTCCCTTCTGAGAGTTTCTTATAAGAACAATCAGCACAACTCTCGATGTTATAAATTCTTGGACAACTCTTTCAAACAAGATAAATCTAAGACTAATAACGAAGAAGCATCATGTGTATCTCAACGATCCCTATGCAAAAATCGAGATCATATGAAGGATAAAAGTGATTCAATTTCTAACTAATCTACAACTACATTGTGTTAGAAACAGAAAAAAACTCAAAAAGGGGAAGAGACAGAACTCTCAATAGAGTTAAACAGAATGATTCACAAATTGAGAAGATCAATCAACAACTTCAAGAAATTGCAAAAATCAAAGGTAAACCCACCTCTTGTCTCTTAAACTCTTGACTTTGTAAATAAAATACCTACGTTAAGAAAATATGTTCATGAAAAGCCGCTGAATCCTTCACAATGTGGAAGGAATTAACATATGCAATAACTCTCCAGTTGGTTCTCATCTTTCCCTTAGATGAGAATAACAACTCTAAAAAGGGATTTGTGTCAAATTCATTATATCACCCGCGGGCATAGTACTTAATTGTGTAAAGGTTGAGCTATTCTCCCTAAAAACAATCCATGACATAACGTATCTGTTACTTCTTGTGCTCTGAATTTATTTATTGAGCTAAGTACAGGACAACGTAATTCAAATACTTGTATGCCACATGATCATGTGATTATGACATTGCGCGTGTGAAATACATCATGTCTAGGGTAAAGGATAAAACAGGAATTACTGGTTCTTCTAATATATGTGATCTCTAGGTTCCGTAACAGGTGTAACAAAAGTATCCCTCATTCAGTCAATTATTAGGGTACGTTAACTATGTCCTCTTCAAGTTTCTCAAGCAAGGAAGATAAAGTCCGGACTATGCAATTTCCCACGAGGAAAATATGGTTTGAATCATCAGAGAGTGATTCTTGTCAAGACAAGGGTGAAACTACACCTTGTAACAATCTGCCAGGTTCCCAATTTGATGAATTATCTCTCAAGTTGAACCTTGTGTTAAAACAAGTTCGAGCTCTTACCTATGAACTTCAATCCTCTACCAAGAAACTTGAGGAGAAGATAGATCTTGTTTAATCAAGATTGGATATTATTGAAGAGGAACTTGATGACTAGAGAAACTATGAAAAAAATCTGGAGTAAAACTCTCTTTGATCATTTTTACTAGGAAACTTGTTGTGAGAATTTATTCTTGCTTTTGAAAAGGATAACTAGGGTTTGGTATATCAAAAATTGTGATTACACAAGCTATTTCCAACGATTTCATCTTGCATGTTTTTACATTTATTTATTTAAATTCTAGAGTTTTTGGAAGATGAACTTGCAATATGTAATCATTATTGGTTTAATTATTGCAAAAGACTTATGAAATATATGTGCCTTTACTTTTTCGTGAATCGAGCTGATATTTCATATATGCTCAGAAGTTATATCTATTATGTTTTATATAAACAGAAAATAGAACAAACTCTTTGAGAATTTTCTCACAGTATCGATCTACTTGTGATTACACTTTTGTGTTATTACTTTATGACACACTCCGAAAGATTTTCTTATGTTGACTCATACGGGTTAAAATTATCTCTTTGTTCGTTATTAGCATGGAGATTAATTTAGGTTGATATTTAGGATACAAATCCATGTAATTTGTTAATGTCCGACAAAATCCTTCTTTTTCATAAAGTAAGGTTACTCATTTCGTTCTCTTGGGAATGACATCAAATGGGAGAGAGTTCTTAAATGAACTGGTGCTTAATTGCTATATCTTTGTGGGGTGTGTGGTTGTGGAATTTAAAAGGGATGCTTGTATCATAAATCTCCTATATGAGCGTTAAGTATTTTCTTACTATGTGATATCATCTAAATAAAGTTGATATGAGGAGTTACACTTTAACTATGTTATTATGTATTATCTCTAACTTCCTTCAAATCTTGAAATATCTTTTGGTTGAATTCATTACGATCCCATGATTTTCGTACCTTTGCCAATTTTTATTGACAAAAAAGGGAGAATTAATTAGTAGTTTCGTACTACATACATATGGTTTACGGATCATTATGTAAGGGGGAGTGAATCAATAATCTATAGGTTTCACCTATTATGCAAAAGATGTAAGTATTGGTTAAGGGGAAAAAACATATCACCGTAGTATTACTTCAAAGTTGGGATACAATTGAGCTTTGGAGAAGATAATAATACTATGTTTTTGTATAACGACAATTGAGAATATTTGTTTCCAAAAGTTGTTATTTCTATGGATACGGATCTTCAACAATAACGATGATGAGTTGAACACGTTCAGAATCATTGCAACTTGAAGTAACGAAGAATTCAAGGAGTTGAAGAAACCGAGGAAATTAAGACATGATGGATTTTGAAGCTTTATTTTCTATCCATATGTATTGATAGTTTTGTCACTAAAATTGACAAAGGGGAGATTGTTAGAGCATTGCTCGGTCGAACTCACAAGTGTTGCTATCTTAAGATTGTTGTCAAATTCAGTTGTCAAAACTATATCTTGATTAGTCTACAATTAGTTAAGTCTCGGATTAGGATAGAAGATGTAGTTGAGAAACGGACATCACGGCAGTCATTATTGCGTCCTACCGTTTGAAGGCGAAGATCAACCGAAGCTTTTGGAAAACTTTTTCAACAAAATGTAAGTGAAAACTAAACCACATATTTCTCAAGTTATATTCACCTTTATATATATGAGACGTTGTCCCGAAACTAATTAGCATATCATAAGCATATCAAGAATTTCGAGTCTAGTTTATCTTGTAATTAGTCCTCAAAATATGACTAAGCTTAATGTACATTTCATACTTGATGAATTTAGGTTAAGAACAATTTATTGTTAGTAATCTAAATAGTGATTCAAGAATTATCATTCGAAAATAGTCTGGAACAGTGATATGTGTCATTGATGTTATTAGGGAATGTTTCGAATCGATTTAGAGCAAAATATAGAACTACTATTATTTTGGAATAAAAGACATTATACATACCAGTCTTACAAACTGGGAAAACTGTTATAAGTTTGAATCCTTAGTACATGTACTCAGTACACGTAACGGGGTAGGTATATGTCAACAAACAGATTTTTGGTACGCATATTAGTATGCACACCTTAAAAAGTCTGTGAACTCGTGAACCCGGATCCGTACGCAAACTAGTACGCGTACTAGAAAGGAATTTTTGGTCTCGTAACCGATTTGGTATCCATACTGGTACACGTACCAGAAAAGTTATGTGAACTCTGGAATTAGATATTGTTTTAAGGTATCCATACTAGTACATGTACCAGAAAAGTTCTGTGAACTCCGAAACTGGTTAAGGTATGCATACCAGTACACGTACCAGAAAAGTTCTTTAAACTCCGTAACTCGGTTATGTTATAAGGTATACATACCAGTACACGTACTTTGACTTTACTGTTCACGAACATGTTAATTATTTGTACCTTGTATATCTACTTACCATGTCGATTAAATTCATATGCATACAAAATGTAGATGATTAGCATTTGAATAATCTCTAAAAACACCATAGACATATTTAATCACATAATTGTGACTCGAGTTAAGTCTTAAGTGTTATATAAAAATGCTCAAGCTTACAGTTCAGTTGGATAGTTTCGACTAACCATTCATGAGCGTGGTCTTTGTACACGGTTAGTTACGGTTCATCCTAACTAGAGTGTATATCGTGTTAAGTTAATCATATTCAAAGATTCATCTAACGGTGGATATTGTTTACTTGGTTCCAAATCTATCTCAGCTTAAACCTAAAGCAACATATGCTTTGAATGAAAGGAGAACCGCAAACAACTGGGATCTTTGAATCCCGACACCACTTTTCTTGATGTGTCCTAGTTTTAAAACTAGAGTCGTCCTCTTACTAAAACCCCTTTAGTGTTTAGCGACTACAAAGACTTCATAGGGATTCGTGAAGCCAGGGTAAGTTATAGTTTATCTGATAGCTCGAATATCCGGATCTTGTTCGATTGTTGAGATGCTCACTTGAACAAGATAGATAGTAATCTTTAAAGTTCTCTTCGTCTCAGACTTTGTTGATTCCACAAGTTTAATACTTATAAGGTGAATAATAATCTAGGTTGCTTCAGGTTGCATAAGTCTGTGTTTTGAGGTTTGCTAGACTTTATTTATTGTGATTTTCAATCACCTTGATCTACGATCAGAAAGGAAATCACACATATAGGCTTATTTGTGGGAGGCAGATTGGTTTAAAGTTTTTAATTGACTTGAAGCAACTCTTAGGATGTAAAGGATGTCAACTAAGGGAATTGATTGCGCGGAGTCTTGCTGGGATTCAAGAGGAGTAAGGAACACAACTGTAACTGAATTGTTGTGAGGGTTTTAAGTCGGTCTCAACTACATTCCAGTCTGAAGTTAAATTGTAGTGGGCTAGTATTTTTAGCGGCTTAATACAGTTTGGTGTTAAATCAGGACTAGGTACCGGGGTTTTTCTGCATTGCGGTTTTCTCGTTAACAAAATTATGGTGTCTGTGTTATTTATTTTTCCGCATTATATTGTTTATCTTTATAATTGAAATATCACATGTTGCGCATTAATCAATCAAAGTAGATACATCCATCCTTGTTTGATGGATACAACTTGATTGATTACTTGGGAAATTGGTCTTTGGAATCACCCAAGTACTCTCACACGTAAATCAGGTTCAAGGACTAACCTCTGTAAACTTTCAGATTATGAGAGAAAGAGATACAAATCTAGATACTATTCCTTGATTAAGATTCATTAAGTTGAACTCTTGGAATTATGTTTAAGTCTGTCCATACAGATTGCCTAAGAAAAAAGTTGGTGGTGTATTTTGGTACCCCCACGTTTTCAGAATTAATCAGGGTTTCTCAATACAAGCAAGAGGAAATTTTCTTAGAAGAATAACTTTCGGACCAGAAATACCAAAGAGACTTCAGTAAAGTGTATATTTTATTTTCATAAGATATTTTCCGAAACCCTTATACTAGGAAGATTATAGGATAATATTAAAATTCAAAAATTTTAATTAAACCCTAATTACCGATGACCAGTGATAACATGAACCTTTTTTTTAGACAATATGGATTCGCATTTACTCGTAGTTTGTCGTAAATTTTCTGATAAAGACACAATACATGTGCTCTCGTTTTATGTGCTTCCTCATCCTAAAAATTATGACCACAACACTGGACGAGGGTGCACAAACTCCATACAACTAAGTTGTATCGTAGTAATCCTTGGTATTCTTACAACGAGTATTAGAATTATTGTTCATGTTCCTCTTTGGAGAATTCTTCCCAAAGTATTTTCTCCCAAGAAGTTGATCTTTCCTTGTGATGCAAGTTTGATCATGAGGAGAAAATGAACTGATATGAGAATCTTCATAGATAGATAAATATATTTTAATGAGATTTTCATATGATATTCTCATTTTAAGGATTTCCTTATAGTTCACATCAGTTTGATCATCATAAATAATTGTGGGATTTTTCGGTATCCATTTCTGATTGTCTTTAGCAGAAATTATCTCCTTCCCTTTCTTCTGGAAATTTTCAGTAGTTAAACTACCTTCATGTAAACAGAGACTGTTCCGACATGAGTGAGGTGGAGCCTTTTTCCATAAGTGATTATCAACTCTTTCATCTGAGCTTTTTGAGTTGATTTTATTAGATTGGGGAATATTCTGTCTTTCTACCGAGGAATGATCTTTAAGTTTTTGAAGACAAGATACTTCATTTAACACTTTTATAAGAGTATTTTGTAGAAGTACAAGTTTCTAGTCAAGTGACTGAAAGCTATATTCCTTATGATATTTTTCACGGAACCAATTCAAAGTTTCCCTTGAACTAGATTTCGTTTGATCATTAGTAGTTGTAGAATGAGTCTCTTTTGAATTGATGTAGTTAGGAAAACTACCTTAATCGTCATGATATATTTCAGACGTGATCAAACAGGTCTTGTCATAACGATCTGTAAAAGTCGAGCAAGGACTTTTGGTTTCTTCATCCGAATAAATTATAACATAATCATTAGTCAGGGTCTTAGACTGAACCCCTTGTTCTTGAGTAAGAGTTTTATCAAGAGCTTCTAGTTTGACAGACAAATCCATATTCTCTTTGGCCAGAATATTTAGTTGGATGTCCTTTTCTATGATTTCTTGTCTAAGAAGATTAGATTATGTCTTTAACATCAATCTTTTAGAAGACAAAGATCTGATAGGTTTTATGAGTTTTATCAACTCTTTTTCAGCATCTTCTTTGACATCAGGATCGGACACGAATGTACCATTGATCGATTTAACTCCTGGATCATGAGTTAGAGATCTAGTAACATTCTTAACTTTTGAGTATTCACAATCTTGCAATACGTTAACTGTATCAATCATTGATTCAAATTTTATAGGTTGGATCGGACCAAACACAAATTGTTAGATATTTTCGTGTTTGCCTTCTCTGATACTAACTGAAAAGACGAGGATACCCAAATACACCACAATCTTTTAAATATCAACCTATAAGTCCTTTCCCAAGTGAGATCGTCTACGGATAAAGTCCAGACAATACGACAACTATGGTATACACTTTGTGTGATCGTCTATGGATACGAAATCGAGACAATACAACGACAAAGTGTTCACTTGATAATAGGTACGGTATTAAGCTGAAACACTATAAAACTAATATCAAGTGATTAGGATTAACGCACAAGTGTATTTAGTTTATTATAATATAAAATAATTATAATGCGGAAGTAAAGTAAATAACACAAAACAAGATTTTGTTAACGAGGAAACCGTAAATGCAGAAAACCTCGGGAACTAGTCCAGTTTTGAATACTCTAAGAATTAAGCCGCCATACAAAATCTAATACCAATTCCGTATAGTTAAGACTAAGTAGACTACCCCTAGCTACTTAGTTTCCTCAGTATCCGCGCGCCTTCGACTTCTAGAGTCACGCATGTGAATAACTACTCCTTTGGACCGTATTCCAAACAACAAAAGAAGGAATCTGTTTGGTAACCACTCTAATCAATCTTTGGTAAAAGATATGTTGAGTTATTGACAAAGGCTCTCCCGTTTAAACCAATAAACTCATTTGTCTGGTTAGATCAATGTAAAACTTGATTCCCGAAATAACCAATTTCTAGATTTGCAATCAATCAATATAGAGCTCAAAGAGTGACTATAAAGTGATGCCGATCTTATACAACTAGACAATCAATTTTATCAAAGATCAAAATAATTCTAGTTGGATCCCATCCGATCAAGGTTTATGCACTATATTCACAAGATACGAAAACTAATGTGAAAATTTTTCTTTGTCTTCAAATCTTCAATTGCCTTCTCAATAACCTGCACAACATAACTTGAATCCTCTTGTGATCAATCACACACAGAACGTAGATTGTTAACAATAGATTATCACAAGATGTCTTTAGGTCCGAAAATGGTTCTAAAGATCCCGCCTATACTTTGATCTAGTTTGAGTGACCCTTATGTCAGAACAACAGGCTCTCAAGAATAATCAAACTAGGTGCAATCAAAGTTTCAACAATCGTTAGTCAATCAAATCAATAATTGAAAACTAAAATAACAATGCAATTATCTAGTTTCCTACCAACGGTACTCGTAGAGATTTTTGATCCCATATAAGTCTTTAAACGAGCGGCCATAAGATATTTTGCCTAATTAGGGTACTTTTATCTCCGGATAGACAGCTCCACCAGAAACAACAAGAATGAAGTTTGCCTGGCTCTTAGGATAGTTTGCAAGAAATGCAAACTTAAATATCTATAGACCAAGGTTGTTTGGACAACAAGGAAATTCCAAAACCGAAAATATTCTCAAGATATGCATTAAAGTACCAAATTTCGATTTTCCTATTTCCGATTAATTACCAAACCATATTTCCGAAATCTCTCTTAGAAAACTTTTATTGTTTGTGTAACACATTAACTAATAATATTTTCTAGAGGATATGTTTTAATTGCTGGTAATTAAAACATACATTATGAAAATCATAATTAAATGCTTCTCAATATTTCGGTTTGGGATCACCTTGAGTATCAAGGAATTTTCTTAAATAATTAATGCTAAGAGTTATGTACATGTTCAAATAATGTCGACATCAAGAAGTTTCTCTCAGCAAACCCTAATTCCAAGATCACACAAAACATAAAGAGATATGTGAATATTGGAAACTCGGTTTTGCTCCTTGGGATCGGTTATACCATGACTCACAATTTAAGTTGTGACCGGTTATACCATGTGTAGGATCAGAATATCGCAACACCAACACCTCTGCGAAATTCATAAACGTTACGTAGCGAAGGCGTCGCAGACGAGTAAAATAAGTGACGCAATGGATGACGACAGCCAAAACACGAGAAAGGTGTGAAGACCTAGCGAGATCTAGGAGTGTTGCGAGATTATGCATTTGTACACTTGCGACGCTTCGCAAATCGTTCCCGAAAATAAAGGACAACTTAGCTGTCATCCATTATGTAATACCCTATATAAAGAGCCGAACAGGCCTATTAGAAGGGTGATCTTTTTCGAGTGTGTAGCAAGTCATTAAGAGAGAGAAAGTTTATAGTGATTATAATTTCTTTAGCTCCTTTCCATTTTATCTTGTAAACATTCAAGGAATTAATCAATAAAAATTATAATTGTTCATCTTAAATGGTTTGATTGTGTGGATTCTTGTGAGGGGTGTAGTGTAGGATTTCCTGCAACTACATATTGGCGCTAGAAACAGGGAACTGAAGATTAGAGATTGGATATTGTCGTTAAGATTGTTTGAATCAGGCATATGATGGATAAATTGGTTAAAATAGAGAAAGCCAGAATCAAGGAGAGTAAAGGAGAATTGAAATGTAATATGATTACAAAGACGATGGTTAATAAATTTCATGAAAGTATCAGAGGGAGAATACACAAACGAGATTTTGAATGAAAGAAAATTATAACAACAGAGAAGGTGTCACCCTTGAAAGAATGGGAAAACAGAAGATTATGTTCACAGCAACGGAGATATCAAGAGAGAATTTAAATCACACATCTCCACTAGTGATTACGATAAGCGCAAGCAAGGAAGAAGGAGAACCAACAAAAACAGTGGAAGAATGGGAAATAAATAGAACTTTGGTGGACACAGGGAGTTTAGTAAATATAATGTTTTATCATGCTTATAAAGAATTGGGGTACAAAAATGAAGAAATGACTTCCTCAACATATTATATCCATGGTTTCGGCAAATCTATAACAAAACCTAAAGGGGAAAATAAAAATACGAATTCTATTGGGAGAAATTGAAACACAAGTGACGTTATGTGTAGTGGATATGGAATCGCCATACAACATGTTGTTGGGAAGACCATGGGTACATGCAATAAAAGTTTTAGCCTCGACATTTCATCAATGTGTCAAATTTCCTATGCCGAGTGGGATTGGCAAAATCAGAGGAGATACCGATAAAGGAAGGATATATCATCAAATCGAGGTAAAACATTATGAAGAACAGGTGAAGAGGCGAAAAGATCGCAAAAATATGGCAAAAGCAGCAAAAAAGGAAGAAGAATTTAGAATTTACATGATAAGAGCAGAAAAAGGAAAAGGGATACCTAGCGAAATTTCGGAAGAAGAGAATGAGCTTACGAAGGAAGTAAAAGGACCAACGCCTATGGGAGAACCGAAGGCTAGCTACACAGCGGCAGAGCCGACAAAGGAAGTGAACGTCGGAACTGAAGAAGAACCCAAGATGTTAAAAATTGGGACTAAAATGGAGGCAGATGAGGAAAGAAGGACTGTCGATTTGTTGCGAGATTACAAAGACATTTTCGCATGGGATATGGATGAGATGCCTGGAATAGATCCATCTGTAGCGTGCCATATATTGGAGATTGACAAAAATGCAAGACCATTCAAACAAAGAATTAGAAAAATTGCAACAAAGATATCACCCTCAAATAAAAGAAGAATTGCAGAAGATGCTTGACGCAAGAATCATTAGACAAGCAAAATATCCCGAATGGATAGCAAATATGGTCGTAGTTCCAAAGAAGAAAAAAGGGATAAGAATTTGCATAGATTTTACAGATCTAAACAAAGCTTGTCCGAAAGATAGCTTTCCTTTGCCGGATATTCCAAAATGGTTGAGTCAGTGCAGAAAATGAAAGGATATCTTCTCTTGACGGGTACAGAGGCTATAATCAAATTCCCCTCGCTGAAGAAGACCAAGAGCATACTGCTTTTTTCTCTCCAAGAAGATTATACTGTTATACAAAAATTCCATTTGGTCTCATGAAATCTTTGGAGCAACATACCAAAGGATGGTAGAAAAGGTGTTCATGAAATGGATACATAAAACACTAGAGGTATATGTGGATGACATGTTAATAAAAAGTAAAGAAGCAAAAGACCATGTACGACTTGACTTGAATGAGGCATTTCAACATCAAAGTAAATCCGAAAAAATGTACCTTTGGGGTTGCATCAGGAAAAATTTTTAGGTTACATTGTGTCAAAAGAAGGAATACAAGTCGACCCGGAGAAAGTACAAGCAATTCGCGATATGCCAACGCCAACAACAACGGTGAAAAGATGTGCAAAAGTTAAATGGACTATTAGCTTCGCTAGGAAGATTCATCTCGCGATCATCTGATAAGTGTAAACATTTTTTCAACATACTTAAAAAGGGAGCGAAATTTAGATGGATAGATGAATGTGAAAAGGGTTTACAAGGAATAAAAGAACATCTAATGGATATATCAATTTTACAAAAAGCAAAGCCAGGGAGGAATTATTAATCTACCTTGCGACAACCTCGCATGCACTAAGCGCAGATTATTGCGAATAACGCAGGAGTGGAAAAGCCAATCTATTACATCAAGAAACATTCAATGCCATGGAGAGGAATTATTCAAAAATTGAAAAACTAATTTTGGCATTAGTTTATGCAACATTTAAACTTCGCATATACTTCCAAGCACACAGAGTTAAGGTAATGACAAAAGTACCGATTGAGTCGGTAATGAAAAATTCAAAAAGGTCAGGAAGGGTTGAGAGATGGAATGCTCAAGTAAGTCATTACAAAATCAAATATGACATACTATCTTCACCAAAATCACAAGTTGTCGCAGATTTTTTAGCAAAATTTCCTTTGGAAGAGGATGAAGCAAGGAAGAAATGATGGATATAGAAGAAGAACATGGAAATCCAAGGGATTTATTAACCGAGCCAAACAATGGGAAATATTGGTAGATGGATCATCAAATGGGAAGGCAACGGAGTTGGGATTGTTCTGATTTCGCCGAGAAGGCAATAAAATGGCTTTTTCTTTCGATTGGAATTTGCATCTACCAACAATGAAACATGAATATGAAGCTATAATACATGCCCGCAATTCGCAATAGAAATGAAGTTGGAGAATGTGAGAATCACCAAAGGATTCCCAATTAGCTATTCGCCGATAAAAGAAGAATATACTACAAATGAACCATCTTTGTAAAAATACAAGAAACTTGTTGAAGAATTGTCGACGAAGATACCAAAAATAAAATGGAGACATATATCAAGAAGAAACAATAGACTCAAAGAGATGCTTTCGCTTTATATCAAGTATGATGACAGATCCAAATGCGAGATGCATAAAAATACAAACACTTCTATCACCATCAATCAATAAAGAGGAAGAGCAAGAGACGGAAGTGATGCTCATAGAAGATGGAGCACAAAGGCCCTATAGTGAAGATTGGAGAGCAGAACTTCATGCATATCTGATGAAAGGAGAAACACCAAGAAATAGATTAGAGGCGCACAAATTAAAAAGCCGTGCAACAAATTATGAATTAAGAGACGGGGTATTGTATCAAGATCCTTTAATGGACCCTCGCTTAGATTTTTAACACGAAAGGAAGGAGAAGCAGTGTTAAAGATGTTATACAGTGGGGATGCTGGCAATCACAGTGGTGGAAGATCTTTGGCACATAAGACGAAAATGCAAGGCTATTATTGGTCATATTTGCATGAAGATGCGAAACAAATATCAAGGCGTTGCGAAGATTGTAAAAGGCACGGAAAGAAAATACATGCACCAGGAGCACCATTAACTTATTCAACAAGTGTATGGCCTTTTGGAAAGTGGGGTTTAGACATTGTGGGACCATTTTTACCAGGCACAGGGCAAAGAAGGTATTTGATTGTCGCTACAGATTATTTCACAAAATGGGCAGAAGTAAAAGCGGTACAACACATTCGCGATAAAGATATTTTTACCTTCATATTCGAAAACATCATATGCAGATTTGGAATCCCTTCACAGTTGGTATCTGACAATGGGAAGCAGTTTGAGGGACAAAATATAGAATTGTTGCTTAATGCATTTAAGATAAAGTATGGGAAATCAACTCCTTTATACCCGCAGGCCAATGGACAGACAGAAGCAACAAATAAAACAATCGCAGATATACTGAAGAAGAAGTTAGAAGGACATAATAGGGCATGGTGTGAACAAGTGCATAATACAAGTATGGGCTTACAATACAACCAGGGCGAGAAGCTACGGAACGGGAATGTCACCTTTTTGTTTAACATATGGAGTTGAAGATGTACTTAGACTGTAAGTTATTATTCCAACAACAAAGAAAGAAGCTTGGGAGAAAAATCTTAGTGCGGGTAACATTTTGATCAAGTTATATGAATTAGAAGAAAAAGAGAAAGAGCACTTTGAAGATATGTAGAATTACCAAACAAGATTAGCCGAGAATATAACAAACGTGTCAAGACACGCGAATTTCAACCAAAGCGATTTGGTATTGAGAGAAACACCAAGATATCAGCAGAAAGTGGTGGCAAGTCAGCGAAAAATGGGATGGACCTTATATCATCAAGGAGATAGTCGAACAGGGGCATATAGATTAATGGATCCTGAGGGCAAAGATGTGGGCCATGATTGGATAGAGCGTGGAATAGATTATACTTGAAGAAATATTACCCGTAGAAGATTGTGGGAAAAGAATAAACTGTGACGTAATGTATGGTTGAAGCGAAATGAACTTATATGAAAATGTTGCGAAAGAATCATTGCGAAATTGCACGAAACAAAGAAAGAACATGCGAAGATCTCGCAAAGAAAATAATAAGAGATAACCAAAAAACAATGACATATCAGAATGGGACGAACCTGCTATGGCGTACACCCTAGTTCGCGAATCAAAATTTCGTAAGAGGCAAATGTAAGACCTAAACTACGTCATAAAAGGGGTATCTGCATTAACATGGCTCAGGGAAAAGGTTACACCGCCCCTGGAACCTGGGTCATGGAGATTTGGGGTTAATAAAGCCCATCCAGGAGAGATACCTTGGATTTCCAACTATATATATAAGGTTATACTGGTTGGACGACCGAGGTCTCTTCTAAGGAGTCAGCGTATGATCAAGGCGCCGAGGTACACGGTTGAGCCAAGAGTGCCCGGGCCATTTGAAGTGTCTCGGCCATTCTTGGCAAGTCTTGGCATATGTTGCACTCGCCCAAGAAAACTCCACTTAGGGTGCAGTCTCGTAACCATAATCCCTATAGGTAAAAGGGATAAGAGGCTGCGAAAACAACTGGTTGTTGTTAAGACCGGATGGGAGGAGCTAGTCTTGTATGGCCGATGTACGCCTCCTTGAAGGGGCAACCAGGGAGATGATAAGGGTGGCACCCTTCATTAGGGAGCTGATAAGTGTCTTAAGACGCAAATGTCATGAGACTTTATTTTCGCAAGAAAATTTAGGCTTGTCATATTTGTGCGATGATCCTGAAGAGGCAATAATACAAAAAACAAAGATAAGACGAGATCAATGGGTCAGTACATGAAAGTGTAAGGACGTCCTACGATTTCGTCGTAAGACGGCAATGTCATGGGGCTTTATTCTCGCAAGAAAATTTAGGCCTGTCATATTGTCGCAATAAAATTATCCTGCAGAGGTAATAATACTAAGAAATGATAAGGAAAAATCAATGGGTCTTTACATGAAAGTGTAAAGACGTCCTGCGATTTTGTCGCAATAACAAGAGATGGCACAGTAAGACCTTTAACTAGGAAGGCAAAATAAGACCATATGACAAAAAATTTATAAAAATTAACTATTATTTATGCAGATCATTCATCGCAAAGAAGAAAGTAAGAGACAATATGAGAATTGTTCAACAAAAAACATAATATTTCTTACAAAAAAGTGCACTTCAGAAGGAAATAAAAAACATCATATGCAAGAAGTTATGAAGGTCAAGAAACTAAAGGAAATGAAATTACAAATGAAGTTCATTTCTCAACATTAATTCTTTCATCTTCAACAATTTTGTCACTTCACCACGATTTCCACACTTTCGCCATTGTTGCATTCCCGCTGAACCCCCTTCACCCGGATTATTATTGACTTCATTGTTTGATGGTATCACCTTTTCATTAGCGAGATCTTCGCGCTTTACGTATTCATAATCACTATCAGGAGGATTAGGGATTTCATCATCCTCTACTTCCAGAGGTTCGACAGATACATGGTCAAGAGATTTGGACAATAAGACATCATTCAAAAGAACTTCAGCTTTGAGATGAAACTGGCGAAGAAGTGCCTTCTGATGATTTCTACTGGATGTCTTTGGAGTAATCGAGGTAATCAAATCTTCTTTCGGCCCAATCGAGAGAACGAGCGAGAGTAGCGGCAAGAATCGCATTTTCTTTGCGAATCTTGGCATAGCTAGCCTCCAAAGTAGAAATGGAGGAACGAAGATCTTTCTCGGATTCTCGCAAAAATGAAGAACAAATGAGTTATACAAATAAAGAATTCGCAAAAAAAGGTATCATAAGAAAATTAGACAAAGAAAAAACGGATGAGGCAACAAATTTTATGACTACCTTCCTTTTTGCGAGATAAGATGTTGAGTCAAAGCCAAGCAACTACTCTCAAATGATCCATGGCACTATCAAAATTATCTCCAACTGACCTTTTATCGAGAATGCAAACTCTTTTCGTTAGAAACAAGTAAGGTATTCTCTTTAGCAAGGGAGGAGTAGGATTATTTTAACTTGGAATATTGATCCTTGAGTTGGCTTGTTTTCACCCTTAAAGTTATTCTACCCTGAATAAGCTTATCCCTCTCAGCAGTGACTTCTTTGAGTTTACTTCTCAGCGAACAAAGAGATTGTTCCTGTTCATTACATATTTTTTGACAGACATCAAGATGTTGCGAAGAAATCGCCACCTTGTTTAACAAAACTCGCTTCTCTTGAGATAGAGTTCCATTCTCATCTGATAAGGTTTCCAACTCCAAATTAGATTTAGCCAAAGAATAAGAGAGATGAGACAATTCATTACTTAATGACTCTTGCTTCTGAACTAAGTGAGCATTCTCTTTGGCAAGGTTATCTATTTGATCAACAGTAGTATGTATGAAGATTATCTAATTGGTTATATTGCTCCATCCAAACATCTCTATCCATTCAAGTTTCTTGACAACAGATTCCAACCGATATATCTCCATTTTTCGCCACGGTTTAAAGCTTGAAAGGTGAACAAGTTCTTAAAAAAAAAAAAAAAAAAAAAAAAAAGGGGGAAGGGTACCTTTTAATTCTTCATTCTTCTTATAAGATTATCACGATCCAATGAAATATTTTGAAGCTTCCGATTTTCAAGATGGAGAGTTTCACACTTCACTGATCATGTCTTGAAGATTATTCTTCAAAACTTTAACTTCTGTTCAAAGACATTTGCGACATCCTGTCGAACTAAAGTATTTACTCAAAGACTCGCAAACACTAGCCTTGATGGGATCAATGGAGGTCTTCTTGGCGTCATTCATGATATCCGATAAAAACTTTGAAAGCTACATCCACTCCCTCCGGGTTTTCTTTAGTAAGAGGAATAGACTCGGAAGAAGAGGTAATGATGACAAGAGGGGAGAGTTGAATCATCTTTGGTCATAGGAATGTCATGAGAAGAGGAAACCCTTTACCAAGGTCAATGATTGGGGGTGAGGCAGAAGCATTGATAATAGAAGAAGAGAAGGGTTCATCTTGAGGGACTTCATTTATGGAAAACTCAGGTATAGGAGGAAAATCGGCAACGACATTTTCAGAGATAACCAAAGTAGAATTATCTTGCGAAGATATCGCAGAGGTGTTGGTTTATCCAAGATATTACAGAGGTGTTGGTTTATCTTGCGAAGATATCGCAGAGGAGATAGCTTGAATACAAACGAAGATTAAACATTTTTAGAACGGCGAGGTTTCTTATCTTCAATATTTTTGTCATCCCGCGAATCACAAGTCAAATAAGAAACATAGGCAACAATATTGTTATTAGAAGAATAAGTGTTTCTTAATACCTTGCTATTCGCAGGCTTCCTTTTAGTAACAACGACTTTCGGTTGCGAGCCCACGGGAACATTAGGGTTTAGAACTGTGAACTTGGTGTTAGATTTGTTCTTGCTGAAACAAAAATAGCACGGGAATCATTAGAGAAGGAATAATATTAGGATAAAACAATTTCGATAGAAGAGATCAATCACAAAAAGATCCATTTGGGCAAAATTAACAAACCTTGATGGCTCCATAGAAACAAAAGAGTAAAGATGATGAGAACAAGAGTAGAGAGACAATAGCAGGAAGACGATGAAAGAATTGCGAGAGAGAAAAATAGCAAAAGAAAAGTTGCGACGATGAAGAAGATGAAATAAAAGAAAGGAAACACCCTCATGGAGAATTTCTCCTTAAATAGACAAGAAAAAAGTGACTGGTTAACATTAAATGTACCGGTAAAAGGGGAAATTTTGACACGTGTAGGCAGTTACGCCTAATTCACGGAACTCGCGGTAAGATTGATGGAAAGAAATGAACACAGCAGTGCTTGAAAATAATAATTCTCATGACATTCTCTTCTTCACAGAGATGACATGAGAAGAGGCTAGATGTAGGATCGGAATATCGCAACACCAACACCTCTGCGAAATTCATAAACGCTACGTAGCGAAGGCGTCGCAGCATTTAGTAAAATAAGTGACGCAATGGATGACGATGTAGGAACACGAGAAGGTGTGAAGACCTAGCAAGATCTAGGAGTGTTGCGAGATTATGCATTTGTACACTTGCGACGCTTCGGAAATCGTTCCCGAAAATAAAGAACAACTTAGCTGTCATCCATTATGTAATACCCTATATAAAGAGCCGAACATGCCTATTAGAAGGGAGGTCTCTTTCGAGTGTGTAGCAAGTCATTAAGAGAGAGAAAGTTTATAGTGATTATAATTTCTTTAGCTCCTTTCCATTTTATCTTGTAAACATTCAAGGAATTAATCAATAAAAATTATAATTGTTCATCTTAAATGGTTTGATTGTGTGGATTCTTGTGAGGGTGTAGTGTAGGATTTCCTGCAACTACACCATGCTTACCGAAATAGGATGTGACCGGTTACACCATGCTTCCCAAAGTAGCTTGTGATCGGTTACACCTTATTTCTCAAATTTGCTTGTGATCGATTACACCTTGCTTCATAAAGTAGCTTGTGACCGGTTACACCTTACTTCACAAAGTATATTGTGGCCGATTACAACATGCTACACATTATAGGCTATGACCGGTTATAACTCAATTCTCAACATAAGTTAAGATAGGTTCTACCTTGTCATCTTGCATTGGTCATACAAAAGGTATTCAATAAAGAACCGAACCAATCATGATTTACCTTTCGATTATGAATCAAGTTCATATATCTACTTCCTTAAACCAATGTAATAATACATAGTTTTCTAGGATGAAATCACACCTATATCTTACACATAATCAAGTAATTAAATACAAAAATTATAATGATGTCGTATTTACGAAGTTCCAAAAGATAAGCGTTTATACTTCGTAATCAATAAATTCCTTGACATTTTGATCATAATGATATGACCAAGTCTAATCACTAGAGTATTATATATATATATATATATACAGCTTTGCATGTTCTGTTTTCAATATAATACGACTTGAAAGATACGTTAGGAATGTAAATAAGTCAAGTCAGTATTACTAACCTCAAGTGGAAGTATGATGTCTTCGTTGCATTCGTTAATTCTTCTCATTCTTCGGGTCTTCGGAGTAATACTTGTATGTCTCAACATTCCTATACTTTCTAATCTAACCTACACGAAGTTGACTCTAGTATTTAATCAAGCGACTCTAGATGAGTTTTGATACTAAAATTTTATAACCAAACTTGACATGCCAACGCTTGGTGAGTTCAACCGATCTATGCTCTAGCAAACCGTGTACAAAGACATTGTTCATGGACGGTTAGTCGAAAATAGCCGATTAAATCATAAGCTTAATCATTTTCATTAACACTTAAGACTTTAAGCTTGAGTCACAATCATAGGTTATAATCTGATTAATCATGTCTATATAATGATTTTAGAGATTTATTCAAATGCTAATTATCTCACATAAATAATTTTTGTGCATCTGAAAATATTCGACAGGGCAAGTATGTGTACTCTTCCTTGTTCGTGACTATTTTTGTCATGGTACATGTACCGGGTATGTGTACCCTTAACATAAAAACGAGTTCAGGAACTCACATAACTTTTTTCGGTTTGCGTACTGGGTATGGATGCCACACCTGTTTCAAAACCAACAGTTCCTTTACGGTATGCATACTAGGTATGCGTACAATTCCTGGTTCACGAGCAACAGACTTTTTATGGTATGGATACCGAGTATGTGTACAAAAAAGTTGTTGTCGACCTATAGCTATGCCGGTATGTGTACTAGGTACATGTACTGTGGCTCCGGACCTATAACAGTTCTCACAGTATGTTATTCATATTGTCCTTTATCCAGATTTATAATAGTTCAATATTTCTCTGTAAATCAATTTGAAACATCAATGACTGATAGGTGTTTAAAACACTTTGATATTTATCTATTGTTTATGCTTTCTTTGTTAAGTTTTCTTGTAAATTATGTATCTTATGTTTGCTTTTGAGAGTTTAGGTACTTTGGAGTCATTTGGAACAAAAGAAGAAGAAACAGGGAAAAGTCTCATCTCATGTGCAACTTCTGTTGGAGGCTGATTATTTCTCATTATTTGCTTTTATTTCTTCGTCTCTATCTGAGAAGAATGTCGGATTTAGTGATGCAAATCCTGTCTGAAAGGCATGGCAGCTTTAGTGATGAAGAGACATTAAGAGAAGAAGTGGATCTGAGAAGTAAGAGGCGGATGTTGTTGGTGGAAGATTTCGAAGAAGGGAAAAAGAGTTGGTTCGTATGCAAGCACTATTGGGAGCTCTGCTGAGTTGTGTTTATTGGCTACTGTTGGTGGTTTGAATCTGATTGTCGGGTGCCTATACTCTGAGGTTCTCGGAGCTGGGGTGGATGCATCCATTATTATTCCTACACAAAACCTTAATTTCAGAGATAACAAATAATTTTTTTATTTCTCTACCTGAAACCGAGAGAAACAGTGAGAAATATGGATGCGGCTGTTCACAGAGATTGAGAAAGGAATTCAGAGACAACCCAAGGTGATGGTGTTGTGTATGCTGGTGTTTGTAGTTTTACAAGGAACAAATGGATTTGGGGTTTTTTCTAGCCGAGATTACAAGAATGTGAAGCTGTTTCCATCGATTCTGTGATGAATATTAATGAAGAAATCTGGGTTTTAACAGAAATTGGAGTTAGGGTTTGGTTGAATCGAACTGCAGACGATAATTTCCATGGGTTTAGAGAGTTGGGTTTGTGCTAAAGTTGAGATTAAAGAATAAATTAGGTTCGATTTTATGTTGTTGAAAAGATGATTTCTGGTGGGGCGATTTTCGTTGAATCAAGCAGGGGTTGAGAGCATTCAAGAATACAAGAAATGGCAGGCTCAAATGTATCGTCTAGGTGAAAATTTGAGCATATAAAGAGCTATCTGGATCATGGAATTTGGTTGTTTGTTCAACAGATTTGAGATGCCGAGAAAGAAAAGGATAAGTGGGTGTTGAACTGGATTTGTATGCACAACAGTATGGGTTCGAAATGGAGAGCAGTTGGCAGAGTTGAAGCTACAGATTATACAGAGAATTACAGCAACTGGTGGTCAAGAACATGAAGTTGTAAATCAAGAGCAGTGGTGTTTGTTACTGCTAACACGATGTTGAAGTACTGTGGGGTGTTGCTGCCTAGAGCTTGTGCTGATGTGTGAAGGCATGAAATGTTGGTGGTCTGATATTGCAGGTGATGGATGCTGAGCAAAAAAAAAAGGGAATGGAGAATAGATGAATGTTAGGCTTACAGTGATTGCACTCAAATGGAGATGTGATGTCTGCCGAGGGTTGTCAATGAAGAAGAGATGAAACTGGAAGTGGGTTTAGTTTGAATTCTAGTATGCAGGTCAAGAGATGTTGTTGGTGATGGTAGTTGGTTCAGGTGGTTAGAATTGGCAGGAATTGAAGCGACCTTGTTGCAGCTGTTGCAATGGAGATCGAAATTGGGTTTGGTGCTGAAATGTTGCTAATAATTTGTTCTTGCTAGTAAATAAGAAAACTGATGGGGGTTGAGCCGATATGATAAGTCAGTGATGATGAAATTTAGGCAAGCCGGGTTCCTGGTGGAGATTAAGGTGATTGAATTGCAGAGCTGATTACAAGAGAATCGATGGATTGAAATGATGAAGCAAGAGATATGCTTGTGAAACTGTGTTGCAGCTGATTACAGAGGAAGAATGGAAGTGGTATTATGAATGAATGAGATGGGTTGTTTGATGTTTCAATGAGCTGAAATGGAGAGTGTGTTGGCGATGTCAATTGCAGGTGCGGAATGAGAAGAAATTGCTCAAGTACTGACAATGGAAATGCTTCTGGTGCTTGAGAAATGCAAATAATTGAAGGCAAAGTGTTCTTGTTTTGAGGTTGTCTTGCGATGCGCATTGCTACAGAAAGTAAGGAACTGACGGTTGAAGTGCTCACGATGTGTAAGTTATTAGCGAGATGGTGTTGCAGCTGTGCGAGGGCTTGGTCTGATGATGCCATGGGATCTGAAGCTATTTATCGGTACTGAGAGAAACTGATATGCATGGAACGATTGAATGGCGATGATGAATTGGAACAGATGCTGTAAATAATGCTGGCAAAACTAGTGCAAGTGAGCTGCAGAATAGATGAAGCAAGATAAAGAAATGATGCAGATAGAAGCGGTGGATGAGCTGAATTGATAAGAGATATGGCATGTGAAGTTGCAGGTGCAGAGGTGGTTATGAGTCTCCACTGGAGTGCAGGGTATGATGAGTATGATGAGTTGAAGCTGTTACAGTTCAACTGGTAGGAGTTGGCGCGACAGAAGATTATAGCCTGCAAGAGTTCAGGCCTTTGGACAAGACCAGTCAGCTGCTGAGTTAGCACTAACTCAGATCTGACTTATCAGATTAGGCTCATGACATCACTGAGTTGAATCCATTGAATCGGGTTTGACCGAGTTAGATCAGTTGACCCGAGTTGGTAAGTTTGACCGGTGATCGGGTAGACTTTGTCGGTCACCTGAGTTATTTTCTAGTAATTTTGCCGGCCAAGTTCCGGCCATTTTATAGACCTCCGGCGAATACTTTTTGAACATATTTTCTACATGGGTTTTTCTCTTATATGGGCTTGGTCGATTTTTATCTAGTGGACTTTGTAGACTAGACCTAAATTTGGAACAAGAGGAGTTATAAAAAGGGAAAGTCTTCTACAACTTTGGATCACGTATTCTATTGGGAGCTTGGGAGAGAGAGCCACACTAGGGTTTGCTTTCGTATTTATTTTTCATCTTCTTTATTTTCAATTATTATTTGATGATGAACTCCATTATTATGAGTGGCTAAAACAATCGTTGATTGAGGGTGATTTCCAAGCCCGAATTATGAACCTATAATTGACATGAAATAACTTGTTATCTTGCACTTACTCTCATTATTATTTGATTTCTACCATGCTAATAATGCTTATGGATTGTTCCTTAATTGTGTAAGTTCGAAATTAAATAGTTATGTCACAATCTTATTGCTAGTTTAGATTTTTTTCGACCCGTAATTTTCTAGAGAAGATAAACACAAGTAGCAATATATGGGTATTGATGATGGGACTTTGTTAAGTACACGTATGTAGAAATTGACACTAGTAGGTGATTCATGCTTTTGAATTCATCACTAGGAGCAACCTTATCTCACAAAACTTAGAGCACTTGTTTAAGTCACACCTAGAAAGCGTACCTCTAGGAAACTTGACAAGTAGAAACCGTAGTCGATCGCTTCCGTGTCCGGTGAGCTTAGGAGGTAATAACGGGATAGTTGAGCGTACTAATTATCCTAGGGTTGTTAGCAACAAGATAATGCGAAGAACATGTTATATATCGATCTGGTTTATGTTTCGTGGTCGAGAATGAATCCTTAATCAATTTCATCTCATATTTGAATACAATCTTATAATTTTCAGAATTTTACAACACAATCATCTTTGCTTAGAGTAATTACATAACAACTTTTGCTTAAAACACCTCCATGGGACAAATCATTTCATTATATTACTTGCTAGTGTAAAGAGAAGTAGAAATTATTATTTCCGAGTCGACACCTTGCCAAAATTGGCGCCGCTGCCGGGGAGGCAGTGGCAAGTGTAGTTGTTATTTTTATTCTTAGTTTATACTTTTGCTTTTATTTTCAATTTCAGTTTACTTATCCAATCTCTTAGAATCTGATTTTCAGGTATTATTTCTTTGGTGAATGCTTGGAAAAGGCAAACCAAGTGCTATTGGTATACTTCTTCGTTCGGGCACTTTACTAAAAGACTTCATTCGAGCAGTAATACTCCACCTCCTCCTAGTTCTTCACCAAGTGAATTCTCGGACTCGGACAAAGAGGAAGACAACACAATGGGAGGTCGACCACCCGCTCCAAGAACACTCAAGGAGCTCACTTTTCCAAACCATGACCATCAGCCTTTATGTATTTAATCGAATTGAGTTGAAGCCGCAATTGATTCACTTGATGCCCAAATTCAAAGGTTTAGCGGAGAAGATCCTAACCATCACTTGCAACAATTCCATCATGTTGTGACTAGTTTGAAGCAAGCAAATCGCAGATGCGATATGGCTATGATTATAACATTTCCTTTCTCCCTTATAGATTCTACAGAGAATGGTTCTTTTGCTTACCTCCGGGAGTATAACCACATGGAATGGGATGAAGAAGTTATTCCTTGAGAAGTAGATACCGGCCTCAAAAGCAAGCTGTGATTCGTAAGAGATTTGTGGTATTATACAAGTATCGGGAGAGACTCTTTATGAGTATTGGGAGCGCTACAAGAAGCTTTTAGATAGCTGTCCACACCACCAAATCAACGATCAACTTGTGATTCAATATTTCTATGAGGGGTTGCTTTCTAATGATAGAAATTTTATTGATGCCGCAAGTGGTGGTGCACTTACCAACAAGACCATTACTTTAAGCTACAAGTTTGTTGGAAAATATGGCTGCGAACACTCAAAGCAATTCTACACTCGAGGTGAACCAATGGTAAGGAAAGTGAATGAAGTTGGTGATTCTTCACATTTGGAATATAGAATGGGTGATATGGAGAGGATGATGCAACAAACAAAGAAGCTGGTTTATAATACCATCATACACCAAAGAAGTTGAGCAAGCAAGTGATATGTACCAAAATCCGCAAAGGCCAAGATATGATCCATATTCAAGCAATATAATCCAAAGTTGGTATGATCATCCTAATTTCGCCTACGCCAACAAGCAAGTCAAAAAATCCTACTTTCAATCAACAAGGAGGGTACCAATTCATGCAAAGACCATAACAAGAAATTCAAGGTACAAGTGCGGATGACAAGTTTACTCTTATGATGCAAAGTATGCAAGAGATTTCAAAGACAATGCTAGGGTTCAACTGATTCCAACAAAATCCGAGATGGCTATGAGAGATGTGCAAACCAAATTAGTCAATTGGCTAATGATATGAATCAACTCAAGGCACAAGCAGATGGAAAACTTACCTCGCAACCATTGAATCCAAGGGAGACTCGTTAATTCTATTGAATTACGAAGTGAAAAGCAAGTAGAGAAACCGGTAACATCACCGAGGCCCATGAACCGATTTAGAGAAAGAAGAGGACGAAACAGCTTCTTTAAAAGACTCGATTCGTAAATTCTAACTTTAGACCTCTTATTTGTACTTATATTACTCCTCCACCTTTTCCTAGCAGGTTTGCAAAGTCGAACGAGGAGACGTTGGACAAAGAGATTTGGGAAATCTTCAAAGAGATCGAAGTGAACATTCCATTAATTGAGGCGATAAGGCAGGTTCCTCTCTATACAAAGTTCTTGAAGGAATTGTGTACTAACAAGTACAAATTGACCGATAATGAGGTAATGAGTGTGGGGGAGAGTACTTCGGCATATTTTCAAAAGAAACTCCCACCTAAATTGAAAGACCCCGAAGTTTTACTATACCTTGCACAATTGGTAAAACAATGTTTACAAAAGCTTTGCTAGATTTAGGAGCATCTATTAGTGTTATGCCTGCTTTAATTTATGAATCTTTAAATCTTGGTCCTCTCAAAAGTACCGGCGTCGTTATTCAACTTGCCGATAGATCTAATGTCTACCCGAAAGGGGCTGTTGAAAATATTTTGGTGCAGGTTAATGAGCTTATATTTCCTGTCGACTTCTATGTTCTTGATACGAGTGATGAAAACTCTTCCTCGTCTACATCTTTGCTGTTGAGTAGACCATTTATGAGAACCGCTAGAACAAAGATAGATGTATTTGAAGGTACCTTGACAATATAATTTTATGGAGAGGTCGTTCGCTTCAATATATTTGAGGTGATGAGATATCCGAGTGATGTGCACCCATGTTTTGCTGTTGAGGAGACTGGCACTGGCTAAGAATGCAAATGAGCTGAAAGTCGGGCTGACGACTTTAAACCAAGCGCTAAATGGGAGGCAACCCATCGGTTTTGTATCTTTATCTTTATTATTTTATTTTTAAGCATTTTATCTTTGTTTTTGCATATCATTTGCGGAATTTCCCACCTTGAACTTTACTTTGAATGACTAAATTTTACATTGAGGAAAATGTAAAGTTTAAGTGTGGGGGAGCATTTATATGTTTGTAGAGTTTGATGCCTTTAGTAAAAAAAAAAAAAATAGAGAAAAAAAATTGCTTTATAAACTCCCAAATCTAGAAACTTGTGCCTTTAGTATGACACTACCAATATAAGTGGATGGAACGATCTTGATTGCAGGAGTTGAGGAACCCATTAACTAAAAGGAAGGACATAGCTCATGAGTTACAAATAACATGATAGTTGTTACCATATCTCGGAATGTCACCATATCACTTTCTGTTTTTATTTTTGCAATATTTTCTTGTTTAACTAAGTGATTTGGTGGGTCACTAACATCGAATTGTTATTACTGCTAGGATGAAATAGAGTGATTGAGTTACTAAGAAAAGAAAACAAAGACCAGACCAATTAGACCAACCGGTATATATAAAATAAAAGGAACAAAAAATGACACTTGGATAACAATATATGTGTGTTCTCCCTGTCTCCGTCGCCTAAACAAGCGTGGAATACATGATCCAAGGGAATTACCATGTAATCTGCTGACAAGAAGCATGCGCTTGGATTCAAAAGATCCAATCATGTTGTCAATTCAAAAAAAGAAAAAAAAAGAAAAAAAAAACTTATTATTATTATTGTTCAATTAATAAAATCGACCGCTGGTTCCCTTGTATTTGCCAAAATTAGAGTTGATCCAGAATTAAGATTGCCGACCACTGGTTCCCTTGTATATGCCAGCTGAGTTGATATTAGAATTCAGACCAGTATCTCAATCCATTAGGTCATAGGTTCATTTTGGCGGTGACCTTTAGACAGATATGGGAAACACCGATCACTTGTTAACATTCGCAAACATCTACCTCTATATCCATCTTCTTAATCTATCCATGTGTGATTGTGGTTAGTTATATTCCGAGTATTGTGGTTTGTTCGACTTACTGATTAGAGATTTATTTACTTATATATGAATTGGATTTGCATTAAGGTACCTCCTCCTGTAGTCATTTTGGGATCGTTCATAGATTTTTCACAGTACTGGAATTTGGAGTAAAAGGTTTTGTAGGTACACCTCTTGTAAACCTTCACGAGACTAAAACTCATCCACTAGGGACACATGGGGGGTCAAAGGCTTGTTATACGTGCAAAGTGTGACCATAGCCTCGACGATACGGAGTTTGTATGTATGTTTTAGAATTATTTTGTTTGATTTGCTCGAGGACTAGCAAAGTCTAATTGTGGGGGAATTTGATAGGTGTCTAAAACACCTTGATATTTATCTATTGTTTATGCTTTCTTTGTTAAGGTTTCTTGTAAATTATGTATCTTATGTTTGCTTTTGAGTGTTTAGGTACTTTGGAGTCATTTGGAACAAAAGAAGAAGAAACATGGAAAAAGTCTCATCTCATGTGCAACTTCTGTTGGAGGCGGATTATTTCTCATTATTTGCTTTTATTTCTTCATCTCTATCTGAAAAGAATGTCGACTTTAGTAATGCAAATCCTGTCTGAAAAGCATGGCAGCTTTAGTAATGAAGAGACATTGAAGAGAATAAGTGGATCTGAGAAGTAAAAGGCTGAGCTCTTTGTTTTGGTGGGAAGATTTCAAGAAGGGCGAAAGCATTGGTTCGTATGCAAGCACTATTGGGAGCTCTGCTGAGTTGTGTTTATTGGCTACTGTTAGAGGCTTGAATCTGATGGCCGGGTGCCTACACTCTGGGGTTCTCAGAGCTGGGGTGGATGCATCCATTATTCTTCCTACACAAAACCTAAATTTCAGAGATAACAAATCATTTGTTTTATTTTGTAGGATCAGAATATCGCAACAACAACATATTTACGATATTGTCATTAGCAATATTGCGAAGCCATCGCAGGCTAACTGCAGAAATGAGTAACAGATGACGAAAGCTTAAATATGAGAAAGGTGTGACGATTCTCGAAGAGCCAAGAAGACTTGCGAAGACTAACATTTGCACTGCGAAATGTTGCAAGGTAAATCCGAAATTCAGGAAATATTAGTTGTACATGAGTCATCCACTATGTGAACACTATATAAATAAGAGAGCAGGAGAGAGAAATGGGGGGATAATTTTGGTAAGAGAGAGAGATATTTTGGAGAGAGATATTTTTAAAGAGAGATTTATTTGTCTTTATCATCTTCTTCCCCTAAAATTAGATCTAGAGCTCTACAAAATATCCATTAATGGAGATTGTAAATGAAATACTAATGTAATCTCAATAATCATAGTGAAGAACCATGGATGTAGATCACATTGATCGAACCATGTAAAAATCCTTGTGTCCATTTTATAATTTTAGCATTTTAATCTTTATTTTGATTATGAAATAGATTTAGATCTATGAAATATTATGAGGGGTGTAGTGTGGGATTTCCTGCAACTACATATTTCTCTACCTGAAACCAAGAGAAACAGTGAGAAATATGGCTACGGCTGTTCACAGAGATTGAGAAAGGAATTCAAAGACAAACCAAGGTGATGGTGCTGCGTATGATGGTGTTTGTAGTTTTACAAGGAACAGATGGATTTGGGGTTTTTGCTAGCCGAGATTACAAGAATGCGAAGCTGTTTCCATCGATTTTGTGATGAATATTAATGAAGAAATCTAGGTTTTAACAGAAATTGGAGTTAGGGTTTGGTTGAATCGAATTGCAGGCGATGATTTCCATGGGTTTAGAGAGTTGGGTTTGTGCTGAAGTTGAGATTAAAGTATAAATTAGGTTCGATTTTGTGTTGTTGGAAAGATGATTTCTGGTGGGGTGATTTTCGTTGAATCAAGCAGGGGTTGAGAGCATTCAAGAATACAAGAAATGGCGGGCTCAAATGTATCATCTGGGTGAAAATTTGAGCACAGAAAGAGCTTCTGGATCGTGGAATTTGGTGGTTTGTTCAACAGATTTGAGATGCCGAGAAAGAAAAGGATAAGTGGGTCTTGAACTAGATTTGTATGCACAACAGTATGGGTTCAAAACGAATAGCGCTTGGTAGAGTTGCACTCTGATTATGCAGAATTGCAGAAACTGGTGGTCAAGAACATGAAGTTATAAATCAAGAGCAGTGGTGTTTCTCAATGCTAACACGATGTTGAAGTACTGTGGGGTGTTGCTGCCTAGAGCTTGTGCTGATGTGTAAAGGCATGAAATGTTGGTGGTCTGATATTGCAGGTGATGGATGCTGAGCAAAAAAGGAATGGAGAATAGATGAATGTTAGGCTTACAGGTGATTGCAGCTCAGATGGAGATGTGATGTTGCCAAGGGTTGCTGCTGATGAAGAAGAGATGAAACTGGACGTGGGTTTAGTTCGAATTCTAGTATGCAGGTCAAGAGTTATTGTTGGTGACGGTAGTTGCTTCAGGTGGTTGGAATTGGCAGGACTTGAAGCGACCTTGATGAAGCTGCTGCAATGGAGATTGAAATTGGGTTTGGTGTTGAAACGGTGCTAGTAATTTGTTCTTGCTAGTAAATAAGAAAACAAATGGGGGTTGAGCTGATAATGATAAGTCAGTGATGATGAAATTTAGGCAAGACGGGTTCTGGTGGAGATTAAGGTGATTGAATTGCGAGTCATTACAAGAGAACCGATGGATTGAAATGACAAGCAAGAGATATGCTTGTGAAGTCAGTTGCAACCGACATGAGGAAGAATGGAAGTGGTATTATGAATGAATGAGATGGGTTGTTTGCTGTTTCAATGAGTCGAAATGGAGAGAGTGTGTTGGTGTTGTCAATTACAAAGTGCGAATGAGAAGAAATTGCTCAAGTAATCGACAATGGAAATGCTTCGGTGCTTGAGAAATGCAGCTGAATTGAAGGCAAAGTTGTCGTTTTGAGGTTGTGCTTTGCCGATGCGATCGCGCAGAAAGGAAGGAACTAAAGCGGTTGAAGTGTCACGATGTGTGTTGTTATTAGCAGATGGTGTTGCAGTTGTGCGAGGGCTAGGTCTGATGATGCCATGGGATCTGAAGCTGCTTGTAGGGACTGAGAGGAATTGATATGCATGGAACGATTGAATGGCGATGATGAATTGGAACCGAAGTTGTAAATGATGCTGGAAAAAGTAGGGCAAGTGAGCTGCAGAATAGATGGAGCTAGAGAAAGAAATGATGCAGATAGAAGTGGTGGATGAGCTGAATTGATAAGAGATATGGCATGTGAAGTTACAAGTGCAGAGGTGGTTATGAGTCTCCACTGAATGCAGGTATGATGAGTATGATGAGTTGAAGTCATATAAACCGGTAGGAGTTGGTGCGATGTAAGATTATAGCCTCGCAAGAGCTCGTGCCTTTGGCCAAGACCCGCCACCGCCGAAAGCACCGACTCAGATCTCGACTTATCTGATTAAGCTCATGACATCACTGAGTTGAATCCATTGAATCGAGTTTGACCGAGTTAGATCAGTTGACCAGAGTTGGTTAGTTTGACCGGTGACCGTGTGGACTTTGTCGGTCACCTGAGTTATTTTCTGGTGATTTTGCCGGCCAAGTTCCTGCCCTTTTATAGACCTTCGGCGACTAGTTTTTGAGCATATTTTTTACATGGGTTTTTCTCTTATATGGGCTTGGTCGATTTTTATCTAGTGGACTTTGGAAACTAGACCAAAATTTGGAACAAGAGGAGCTACAAAAAGGGAAAGTCTTCTACAACTTTGGGATCACGTATTCTATTGGGAGCTTGGGAGAGAGAGCTGCACTAGGGTTTGCTTTCGTATTTATTTTTCATCTTCTTTATTTTCAATTATTATTTGATGATGAACTCCATTATTATGAGTGGCTAAAACAATCGTTGATTGAGGGTGATTTCAAAGCCCGAATTATGAACCTATAATTGACATGAAATAACTTGTTCTCTTGCATTTAATCTCATTATTGTTTGATTTATACCATGCTAATAATGCTTAGGGATTGTTCCTTAATTGTTTAAGTTCGAAATTAAATAGTTATGTCACAATCTTATTTCTAGTTTAGATTTTGTTTGACCCGTAACTGTCTAGAGAAGATAAACACAAGTAGCAATATATGGGTATTGATGATGGGACTTTGTTAAGTACCCGTATGTAGAAATTGACACTAGTAGGTGATTCATTCTTTTGAATTCATCACTAGGAGCAACCTTATCTCACAAAACTTAGAGCACTTGTTTAAGTCACACCTAAAAAGCGTACCTCTAGGAAACTTGACAAGTAGAAACCGGTAGTCGAGCGCTTCCGTGTCCGGTGAGCTTAGGAGATAATAACAGATAGTTGAGCGTACTAGTTATGCTAGGGTTGTTAGTAACAAGATAATGCGTAGAACATGTTATATATAGATTTGGTTTATGTTTCGTGGTCGAGAATAAATCCTTAATCAATTTCATTTCATATTCGAATACAATTTTATAATTTTCAGAATTTTACAACACAATCATGTTTGCTAAGAGTTATTACATAACAACTTTTGCTTAAAACACCTCCCTTGGGACGAATCTTCTTTCATTATATTACTTTAAAAGTGTAAAGAGAAGTAGAAATTATTATTTGCGAGTTGACACCTCGACAATGACACATATAACTATTCCAGGATATTTTTGAATGATAATCTTGAATCACGATTTAGATTATGAACAATCAATTATTCTTAACCGAAATTAATCAAGCATGAACAAATGTTCATTAAGCTTAGTCATATATATTTCGAGAACTAATTACCAAGATAAACTTGACTCAAATTTTGATATGCTTGTGATAGTCTAATTAGTCATGCGACATCGTCTCATAGATTGAAGGATGAATATAACTTGAGAAATAGGTAGTTCACTTCACTTACCTTTTGTTGAAGAATTTCTCCAAAAGCTTCATTGATCTTAACCTTCAAATGGTATAACGCAGTAATGTTCGTTCTAACATTTCTATCCTTATCCGAAACTTGACTAATTGTAGAGTATAAATCAAGATATAGTTTTGATCAACTAAATTTGACAACAAGCTTGATATAACAACACTTGTGAGTTCGACCGAGCAATGCTCTAACAATCTCCTGTTAGAGCATTGTTCGGTCGAACTCGCAATCGTTTCTATCTCAAGCTTGTTTGTCAAGTTTAGTTGCCAAAACTATAAGTCTTGATTTCTAGTCTACTTATAGCTAAGTCTCAGATTAGCATAGTAAGTGTAGTTGAGCCTTAGACTCCACGGCGTTCATCGATTGAAGACGAAGAACTACTCAAGGGAACCTGTGGAACTTCATCAACAAAAGGTATGTGGAGACTTGAACTTATCTATCACTCAAAAGTCTAGCTACTTTATCTCCTATTTGAGACAAAAGTCGTATTGCTATACAAACTTCAATTATACACATTTGCTAATTCGAGCCGAGTTTATCTCGCTTATCTATTTCTAGAAATATGTGTTGGTAAGCTTTCGCTTTAGCCAAGTTCATCTTTACTCGTGATGAAAGTCATGTTGATTATTTCAATAACTTGAAAATCGCCGCTTTGATGAAAATAGTTCATGAATAACAACTATTTTAACATCCTCTAAGAAAGTTTCAATGATTGAAATGAGAGTTTAGAACATATAACCATCTTTGGATATAATCATAGTGTGTTCTCACATTTGAGTAAAAGTCCACAACCGGGAACCCAAAGTATGCATACACGTAGGCATACTAGCGGTTGTTGGAAATCCGGGTGAGTATGCGTGTGAGCATGTACGCATACTAGCGGAAAGTTCACGTCCGTGAATTTCTGCTGGAGTTTGAAAGTGAAAAACAAACTCAATCCGGTTACTTAAGTATGCATACCCGTTTTTCATACTTAGGTAGGTTACTTTCTAAAATCGGTTTGTTCATGAACTAAAACATTTATATAATAAGGAATGCAATCTTTGCAAACCGTGGCTGTAATGTTCATGAATCGATTCGAGTGAATCAAAACCGATTTTGCTTCGATTGTGTCTTGTATATTTCTATAAGATCTAAGCAATTGAACAACTCTCTAACTAGTTCATTTGAGTCATTTGAACTAGTTATGGTGAAGATGAATAAGGTTGATATGAAAGTGCTCATATGGCTAACCATTGGTTAACTATTGTTGAACCAACTAAGTGTACACGTTTAGGTACCTAAGTTACTCAAACCTAAATGAAGTTACATTTCATTTGTGTATAACAAGCTAAGTTCGATCTAACGGTTGAAAGATATTAGCTTGAATCTAATCATATTTTCATCTAACGGTGAATATTGAATGCTTTGTTACCAAGGTAACTTAGATTGCAAACCCTGATTTGAAATCTATATAAAGGAGAACTCTAGAAACTGGGAAACCTAATCCCCATACCTCATGTGTGATACTAGTTGTATAACCTAGAGTCGATTCTCCTTTAACCTTAGGTTTTTCACGAAACCCGCAGGGTTAACTAAAAGACTTATTGGGATTGGGCCGCACCCAACTATTTTCTCCTCTCGTAGTTGCGTGATCCGATCTTGTCAAGTTCTATCGTGTTTTTGTACAATCGTAAGATTGGCTTGAGATTTATATCTCCGATGGGCAAGATAGAAAATTAGTCACAAACACCTTCGTCTCATCGTTTATGATTCCACAATATCTTGTTTCGTTAATCGATTAAGATTATTATAAGGTGACTGATAATTCTAGGTCAGTTTCTTCGGAATATAAGTCCGGTTATCAATTGTTTCATGTTCACCTTGATTTATCAAAAGACGGAAAAAACTTGTAGGTATATCCGTGGGAGAAAGATTTATCTATTCAATAGACTTTTCTGTGTGATACAGATTTGTTTATCAAGTCTTCGACTTTGGGTCGTAGCAACTCTTAGTTGTGGGTGAGATCAAATAAGGGAATCAAGTGCGTAGTATCCCGCCGGGATCGTGAGACGTAAGGAGCACGACTGTACCTTGAATCATTGTGATATTGATTAGGTTCAACTACATTCCATATCGAAGTTAGCTTTGTGGTAGGCTAGTGTCTGTAGCGGCTTAATACAGTGTGGTTGTAGCGCCCCCAAAGCTAGCAGCTGACTAATCCAAAAGATTAACTAAATACGAGGCACTAAGAATCTAAATCATATACTTAAGCATTCAATTAAGAAATCTGCTACATAACTTAACCCAAAACTAACCCCACTCTGAAATATATATATGTGTGTGTGTGTGTGTGTGTGTGTACAAACGCTCCTCTCAAATGTTACATAAACAATAGTCATTTAGTTTACAAATAGAATATACAACATAATGAACATATCAGAAATTACCCACTAACGGACTCAACTCCTCGAAGCTTCACTGCGCAACTCGATCTCTGCCTCTCAAACTAAAGTGGGAATGGGTGAGCACATAATCCCTAAAAGGGGTGCCCAAAGAGGAATAACAACTAACTTTCAAGTAATCATTGAAAAACGAATGAAACACGGAAACATCAAAACATATTGTAGAAACTTTTTCAAAGCAATTTAAAAGAACAGTATGTAAGAGACATGTGTTGCCCGCACAATACTAAAGAATAATATTACGGTGTATCGCCCTAGCCGTGTAATATTGCGGTGTATCGCCCTAGCCGTACAATACTGGATATAAAGGAAGAATAATATTGAGGTGTATCGCCCTAGCCGTGTAATATTTCGGTGTATCGCCCTAGCCATAGAATACTGGATATATAAAGTTTGGGGCACACATCTCATACTAAACACTCAAATAAACAATCATCTATATGGACAAACCCCTTCTTTTGAATAGTATTATTGATGCCAATTCCACACCGAATAGGTAATATTGTGGTGTATCGCCTAGCTATTGCATAAAAGATCGAAAGAAAGTATGTATAAATGAAAACGTGAAGGAGCGTATCCTATATACCACATATGAAAATTCTTATTTCCCACAACATTCATAATCACAAACAAAGCATTTCAATTCCTTTCCAAGCAATGGAAAGATTAAAAGAATCAACAGAACTTTCGGAAAGTAATCAAACAATGCATGAATTTAACACAAGATAGATTTGTAAAACAATAATGAATACAAGAGAGTTCGTCATCGATTCCCACCTCTTTTGATGACAAGCCACGCCTACCTCGAGATCCACGATCCACTGGTTCATCCTTTGAATCGATCGTTGTTAATAAAGACTAACTGTTAATAACACAAGAACTCTAAGAATCTGGCCAAATGGCTCATACAAGAATCATACAGTTCTATCTAATGGTGCTAGGCCCATTTATGGTGCTACACCTTTCATTATTTATCTTTAACATATCTAAGGTTTACTAATTCAATTAGATTGGTTCTATAGTCCAATAGCTAAGTCTTATGAATATCTACAACTTTGTAGAATAAGTCGAAGGCTAATTCGCACTTCACAAGGGGTCCAATCATCAAAATAGTAAAACTAGCCCTCAAATTAAGACAACTAAACCAGCCCATTAATCTAAGGTCCGGTCCAATCAATCAACTAACGATCACCGACGACCAAATGGTCAACTAATGATTCCACGCCCAATCAAAGTTCAGGGTCAATGGTCAAATAAGTCAAACATGAATCGGTCAACGATCCAACTCAGGTCAAGATAGGGAAACTCAGTGAGTTAACTCAGTCTACAAGACTGATTCAGGTAAGTCAAGTTTACAATTGACTCAGTCAAATATACTGAGTCGAAAACACTAGGTCGAGCGTAGAGCCGAAAGAACTCATGCTAAGAATCTTGCACAAAACATAACTCGATACAACTTCAACTCATAAATTCTTAAGCAAACTTCGAATCGATTACAAACATAAATACCGCTTAATTACATTCGAGTATCTCATAACTCAATATCATCTTCATTCTTTGTAACACAAGACAATTCTCGCCTAAACCAAACTTCATTTAACACCCAACTCAAGCCTTATCTCAATTATCAACTACAAATACTCATTCAAAAACACTAAATAACTTCACTAAACAGATTAGAAGAACAATTACCTCATAACAGTCTCACACATGAAATTGGAGACGGATTCTTCTTTCCCTTGGCTCAATTGAGAAATCATCTCAAGACTACACCATCTGCAAAACCAACTTTACTCTTCTTCTCTCTCGATCTGAGTCTTATAATCATCAACCCTCAAAAACCCTAATTCATTCTCAATTATCTTTATTTCCAATTAGAGTTCAAAGCATAACTCTACTCTTCATATCATTCAAACCCAACTCTAATTCTTCCCTTAAAACCTCAATTTCATCTTCTAATCCTTCTTTAGAATTTCTCCCAAACCCTAATTCTTCAATTCTTCTCTATGAATCAAAATCGATACCAAGTCCTCTCTTTTGCGTTCAATACACAAAACCCATCTTTAATTGATTGATTTCATACTCACTCTCATATAGTTCCTCAACCAACACCATCTTTCAGAAACCCTAACTTTCTGATTTCTCGAATCAGCTTCATCCTAAGATCAATCAACAACAACAACTCCACCATCACTTGATTATTCATTAGACTCCTCTTATCTCGATCTCAAAATCTTATCCTAACTCTCAAACTCATTTTCAGAATCGCATCAGCGAAGAACAGGGGAGGAGAAGAAATAAGAAGAAAAATAGAAAGTGAAAGTCTCTTCTTGATCGATCTTGGTGATAAGGTCAACAAAAATGCTAAAGGCACCCATCACTCGGATATGGGCAGCCAAGTCTGTCCACTACAAAAAGTCTATTTTGCCCTTCTAATTACCCGGATGATTTCTTCTTCGTATGGTATCCGAATGACACGCTCGAGTAGTCCATCTCGCATAACTTTTCGAGATCTATCTAGCGGTACTAGTTTCGTATCTAAATTGTTGTTAGACTAATTTCTATTAATTAACGTTCCTGTTAAATTAATCGATTCATTATCGGCCAATTCGTCTCTTGATCTTCGCTAGACCAGTCAAATAGCGTTGACGAGCTTGAGGGTCCTTACATTCTCCCCACCTTATTCATTTTCGTCCTCGAAAATCGAACCACCTTCTAGTCTTCAAAACTCCTTTTTTTTTAAGTCAAAAATTTGTATTTATAGATAACAAAATTTACAAGAAATAATTTACAAGAAAAGAGGTCACATCAACCCCAAAAACTTGTAAACTATTTGAAACGAAAATGTTGATGGGTGAAAACTACTCCTGCAGAATTTGGTAATTTGGGGTGTGGATGAGGAATGAATTTAAACCTTCAACAAATGCACTCGCGCGGTGAGTGCTTGTAGATTCGAGAGATCAATCAGGTAAGTCCGGCCTAAACCAAGAAATGGCCGTTCCGCACTTGTTTCGGTCACAAAGTGAAGGAGATGGGGTTGATCTTAGGGAGGGAAGCGAAGAAGGTGTTGAGATTGTGAAGATGTTGGCTTGCTTATGACTTGTAACGAAAGATGAGCAAGCTTACGGTTGATGCAAGCAGGCCCCGAGTGTTTGAATACGGTTTTTGTATTAACACTTGGTTTCGTCGACCGAACTTGTATTGTTCTCCTTATTCCTTGTGTGTTGGAAATAGGCCGAGACCCTATTTATACAAGTCATTGAGCCTCATTCACGTTTCTCGTGGGAAGTGGAGGTAGTGGAATGATGGAGTAGTGGAGTTGTGTGTCGGTAACACACGACCGCCTTGCCCACTTTTCCCCGTTCATCTCTAACCGTCCATGACTTCCTAACACGTTCTTGTGATGGCGCGTTGCACGCCGCACGCCGTAAACCGCTGCACCAATACCCCGCATGTATCCCCCAGCTTGTGACATGATTGATGTCCGGAATGTGGATCGTGGATCCACGAAAGATAGCATGTAATGTTGAATTGAATAATCAAGTTATTCGTAAAGTCGATACTTGTGAAGTATCGTGTGTATTTTATGCAGTACCGCATTACAGGGTGTGGAAAGTGATGGGTAATGACTCCTCACTAACCAAATAACTCCCCGACTGTGGGTGTATAACCAAGTCAGTGAGTTTGAACGGATGAGATGATGTTTGAGACACTCATCCGCGAATCGTTAATGAATATTAGGTTTTTTGAAGAGGTGCACAAGCATCACTCTTCACCTTGGTCGAAACCAAGCATGGGAAAGATTTTGAGAGGACCGACCATACATGCGTGTTAACGGCATGATGGTGTAGGTGCCTATATTCCATTCCCTCATGAAAGCGCGATCCGGGCCACTCAATTTGACCGTCAAAGAGGAGTGGTCGAGATTGATTTTGCGACAAGGGTTTGATACCGCAAGAAGCCGCGCGCCATACCCTTTTTCCTCGCGTTTTCCAAGACGACCTGGCTTGGTCGGTCTTGGCCGGTTGGTTTGGCGTGAAGATGGTAGGCCGATGTTCACGCCCATGTCTCACCGTCCCATGAAAACGTGATCTAAGCCACCCAATTCGTCCTAAGTGAAGTTGAGTGGTCGAGATCGATTTGCAATTTGGGAAGTGTATCCACGCATGTTTGAGCGGGGCGTTTTGGATTGGCTAGGCATGATATGCCTTGGCCGACCGCATGGAGAGGTAGATGGGCCCACGGTGGTCATGCCGGTATGACCGGACCTCGCTAATTTGATCTCGTGACCCTCCATTCGTGCCGGAGAAGATGGACGCGCGTGATGGCTCGAACCCTAATTTTGCTTCCAAAGCCGCGCGACCATGCCATTTCAAAGGACGATTGTGTTGTAACCAACCATGGTTGGTTTTGACCGATCGGTCAAGTGTGTAGGCGGTCACATGGTGATTGTGTCGACATGCTCCGGCCCTTTGAGTTCGCATCTACACCTCCATCTATACCTGCGAAGATGGATGGTTGAGACCGCTTTGCGGCACATGTAATATGCCGCAAACCCTAATTTAGGTTTTCCGCCCATAATGCTTGGTATGGACGGTTTCTTGGCAAGCAAAGGCCAATGGTCGACCATGCGGGGTCGGCCGTGTGTATTCCATACCGCTTGGGGGTGATGGAATTGATCTGTGGTCATCCAATCATGCTTGTGGAGTTGGATGACCGCAATCGATCATATCCGGGCAAGCTAAGGCCGGGGTATTCCATACCATGCTTAGGGTGATGGAATTGATCCGTGGTCATCCAATCATGCTTGTGGAGTTGGATGATCATGATCGTATCATATCCGAGACCGATACATACCAAGTCCGGATGCTCAATCGGCTAGTATAACACACCGAGAGGGGCTCAATCGGGCTAGTATAACACACCGAGAGGGGCTCAATCGGGCTAGTATAACACACCGAGAGGGCTCGGCTAGTATAACACACCGAGAATCACTTATACGGGTATTTCGCATGGTTTCATTATAGTGCTTGGAGGTTCGTGTTACTCGTATGAGTAACACTCGCCTCATGCCACATCGATAATGATTCATTATAGTGCTTGAGGTTCGTGTTACTCTATAAGAGTAACACTACCATCATGCCACACCGATAATGAGTACAGAAATACAAGGCCAATTAAGTGAGGGAGTATCCAACACTTATAAATGGCTTTATCTTTTACAAGATGTCACCAAGATGATTTTTCTCGGTTTTTTACAAACTCAACCTTGAACGAAAATCCACCATCAACATTAAGTCCTCGCCTAGCACACAATGGTTACACTATTGTGTGGTAGGCATGAGATGGTGACAGCTTAAAGATAAAACTTATGAGACAATGTTAGATATTACCAGTGAGAGACGGGTCGTCCTGTCCTTCGAGCATGTCACGTTCAAGAGACGTCCGTAAAAGTGTTCCCCCTAGCATGATGCCGGTCTTGCTCAGCCTCGATCGACCTTGCTATGACCGCTTTGGCCGAGGGGCTATTGCGCCGCGCTCCCGCTCAATCGTGGGGATGTGCCTAATCGACCGACCGTTGCGCCGCTTCGTTCGTGGGGTTATCGCGCCGCTTGATCGAACGTGGGCTTGTTGTGTCTCGGCTTGTTGAAAGTGGGTCTACTGTGTACATGCTTCAAACGTCAGCCATGTGCTTCGATCGAAACCGCCCCCGCTGTGTGCGCCTATTATACCAGCCTTATGTCGTGATTAACACCACCTTTGCGACTTGAGCAATACCAGCCTTTGACTTGAGCAATACCGTACTTGAGGCTTGTACCGTACTTAAAAATTGTACCGTAGACTTGAAATCAATACCAGACCGAAACTTGTACCGACTTGAAATCAATACCGACTTGAAAACTTGAGTTATACCGAAGCTTGATCAATACCAGACTTGAATGATGTTTGACTGGCATTGTGTGAGTTGTGTCTTGCCGTGTGTGGCGATACTTCTCATATGCTTTCATACAAGTTCTAACTCCCCGTCTTTTATTTCATTGCGGTAGAAAGAATCCTCGTTGAGATGTCTTCCGGAGATAATGTCAAAAGCCAGGAAGTGTTGACAGCTTCAAAGATATGCCGAACATCGATGATGAGTTGTTCACCGCGCCCTCTCAACTATATGAAAATATTCGTTCCACAGATAACCCTCCTCCTATCGACTTCAGGGTTTTTCATGCTCACTGGATCCTCATGAAGGATGAATGAGACGCATGTTGAGCAATGAGTACATCAAAGACAACTTGACCGAGCGCAGATTATTGATGTAGCTTGAGCGTTGAAACGACTCGAGAGGATGTTAAAGTGGCTTCGGTGCGAACGTTGAGGTAGATCCTGGAGAGAGTGTTGAAGCAGGATTCAAGTGAACAGGGTCCCGAGAGAGCATTGAGGCGGCTCTTGGATAGACCATTGAAGCAGCTTCACTGGAGGAAGCGTTGAAGCGGAGCGGCTCTTCGCTTCGATTTACCCTTGAGAACTCCATGTCGAGCCTCAAGTCCCCAAGCGTGGTTTACATGGTTTGTTCGTAGTGGTCGTTGTCGAGCCGATATAGAATATCTTGGACATTGCTTCATCATTGTGGGAGTCGTGCATGTGGTACCGGAGTTGGATTTGATGGACGCGCATGATGTTGTATCTTGGTGGTTTTCCTCTTGCCGCTTCAAGGAACTCGCTACGTAAGGTCAAGGTTGTATCGCTCGTTGGTGAGATATATGCCCCTGGATCTTGTTCAACCACCGTCTGATAGAGTAACTCGCCGGATCTTGCTCGATATGACGGTTGGACATCGTTATCTTCTTGAGGCCGCTCCCTTGAGGTATCGGCTCCAAATGGAAGATTACCGTCATAGAGCGTTGATACGTTGCACCGGTATTCCTTAAACCAAATGGCAGTATGGTATAATAAAAATTTCCGAGAGGAGTTCGAAAAGATATCTTACTTGCATCATGCTCGTACATTCTTATCTCGGTTGTAGCCGCTGCATCCATCCATGGAGGAGAACATGCCGTGTCCGCTGGTTGCATCTACTAACATGTCGATGTTCGGAGAGGAGAATCGCTTTGAGCATTCCATTGGGCGGAGAGACCGGGTGTCGCCTCCTCGCTAATTGCTAACAAATGACGCCGGTATATTGTCTTCCCTTCTAATCACGTCTTGCTTCGAAAGTGCGTCCCCTTTTGGTGTGAGTATGGGTCAAGCTTCACCGTATGTGCCGGTCTGGTTTCCTTCAAGTCCGTCATTGTGGTGGGATGACGCACAATCTTGCATGGGCTAACCTTGGCCGTCCCGAGAGTCTTGAGAGAAATCACATTGGAAGATGCTCCCGTGTCGACGAGGGCCCTCCCGAACTCGAACCCTTGATGTGTGCGGTAACATGTAGGGCCTGGCCGTGATCTTTTTCTCGCCATCATGTCGTCTTCGTAAATGTAACATTATTTACAGTGTGTTTTCGATGCATGCTTAAGACTTCCGGACGTGAAGGAGTCAGGTGTACGTCCCGAGCTATTTTATTAATTACAGAAACATCTATGCACGTTGATTTTTGAGAGGCGCAAGAGTTCACACAAGCTTTCCACTAGAGATGCCGCTTCCTAATCCACTGGTCTCCGGTTCGTAGTAAATCTGTTGACCTCGGGAGGATCGTTGTGAGGATCAGTCCCAGCAGTAGGAATCTCCATGACAGACCGTTCATATCTCGATGTCGCTCATTTGATCGTGTCCACGTAGGTCCGCGCGGGTCAAATACCTCTTTCGAGTTGCGCCATATCCGTTTGAGTCTTAGCAAGAACTTCCCGCTTCTCCATCAAGTCTCGAAATGGTAATGGATGGTGGTCCTCCTCTCGTCCCTCCGGCTCCTCGTCCCGATGCAGAGTGAAAGTTGTTGCTCCGGTGACTACCGGAGGCGTTACGCTTGAGGAGTTGTCGGATTTGCGCTTCTCCGACTGTGACGGGAGGTGTTACACTTACTCGGAACATCTCCTCGCTACGCCGGCACCGGGTGGTAGAAGTGACGGCCGCATAAGGTGTATTGACCACGGTAGCTCCGAAATTATAGGACGGAGCCCCTTCGTATACCGTGTTACTCGCCAGAAGAAGAGGTTGAAAAGTTGCCTAAGGAACCGAAGTCAAGCAGTTGTACTTCAAAGGATGAAAGTCTCTCTTGCCCGTATACGAGTTGTCAAGGACTTTCCTCAAGGATCGTAGCTACCTACTTGTCCTTTAGATGTTCTTGTTTTTGAGTGATAGTGAGGATTCCTTTGACTACCAGTTTTGAATTAATAGGTAATTGAATTGGTTCATTTTGAGATAGTTTGGTGAATGATTTTTTCCAAAGAGGTTATTTTAAATGAAATTTGCATCTTGGTCATGAATGATTGCACATGTCACATGAAGTTGCAAACGTTGTGTGAAAGGAAAGCATGAATGAAATGACATGGTGTTTGATTACCGAGCCTCTTTCTCCACGTGTGGGATGCTAAGTCCCCAAAGTGAATTCTAAACTATCTTTCTTGTAAAATTGTCGAGTAGAACTTACTTGCTTTTGAAGCCTCATTTGTATCAAACCGGAGTATCCTCTCCAAGAAAATCCTCCGCACTAACTTCTCAAAGCTATCCCTCTGAGCCAAGCTTCTCCTGAACAATGCGCTCAAAGCGTTGCACTCACCGGTGGGGTGATGAAGGGACCGGTGGGTAATGACAAACATTCCTCGGGTCCATTACTCCTGACCAGAGGTGGGCGCCGTATCGGGGTAGCTTTATCTCTCCGTTTCGCACCCACGTCTCCGTAGCTCCAGAATCTTCTTCATTGGGAATAGGGAAATGTAAGTACCTTGTGTCCAGCCTTTTCCTCGCGTTAGCGGGCGTTGCGATGTCTCCCGTGGCTTTGATATGGAACAGAGATGAAGTTGGAAGACTTGCGAGCGCCATCATGTCTCATGGATTGTCTTCCTAAGTAGAGGGATGTAGAAGGTGTCGTAATGTCACCGCTGAGTGACCGGATTGAACGCTCCCATCCTCTCGTATTCAGCATTTCTTGATTGATTTCTCCTTCCTCAAGCGTTTCTTCAGGTTGGAAGGCCGACGCGATTGGACAAATCTTCCGGCTTCGGCAAGAGCTTTGAGGTATAAATCCTCCGGCAAGGCTCCATAGGCTGCAGTTCCCCTCTTTATCCGGGCGTACATCGTAGCATTCTCGATAAGTCTCCTCTCCCCCCGGAGTTGCATCGGGTTTCCATTGTTGACCGGACCATGTTGTTCATCTTCCCCGGTCTCCCGCGGTTGCGCGCTCTTTTGCTTCTCCACCGTAAAGATGTGACTCGGTTAAAGATTCTCGCATTGCCCGAGTGGATGCCTGTCGATGCTTCTTGTAATTGTGCCGCCATATCATTCAAAAGGCGAAATGTCTCGCTCTCGCTTTCCGGGTGATACCGACTTGATTTGCCAAGACATCCTCCAAAGATTCTAGCTATGCTTCCCATGATATCCGAACCACCGCGGATTCCGAGTGAGGATACATCGTGAGACGAAAACGAATTCGAGAATTCGATTCTTGTAATCGAGAGATCAATCTCCCACCGTGGTCGCCAATTGTTGATGGGTGAAAACTACTCCTGCAGAATTTGGTAATTTGGGGTGTGGATGAGGAATGAATTTAAACCTTCAACAAATGCACCGCGCGGTGAGTGCTTGTAGATTCGAGAGATCAATCAGTGCAAGTCCGGCCTAAACCAAGAAATGGCCGTTCCAGACTTGTTTCGGTCACAAAGTGAAGGAGATGGGGTTGATCTTAGGAGGGAAGCGAAGAAGGTGTTGAGATTGTGAAGATGTTGGCTTGCTTATGACTTGTAACAGAAAGATGAGCAAGCTTACTTGATGCAAGTAGGCTCTGAGTGTTTGAATACGGTTTGTATTAACACTTGGTTTCTGTCGTCTGAACTTGTATTGTTCTCCGTTATTCCTTATGTTGGAAATAGGGCGGAGACCCTATTTATACAAGTCATTGAGCCTCATTCACGTTTCTCGTGGGAAGTGGAGGTAGTGGAATGATGGAGTAGTGGAGTTGTGTGTCGGATAACACACCCCAGGTCTTGCCCACTTTTCCTCGTTCATCTCTAACCGTCCATGACTTCCTAACACGTTCTTGTGATGGCGCGTTGCACGCCGCACGCCGTAAACCGCCAGACCAATACCCCGATGTATCCCCCCAGCCAGACATGATTGATGTCCTGGAATGTGGATCGTGGATCCACGAAAGATAGCATGTAATGCTCAATTGAATAACTGCGTTATTCGAAAGTCGATACTTGTGAAGTATCGTGTGTATTTTATGCAGTACCGCATTACGGTGTGGAAAGTGATGGGTAATGACTCCTCACTAACCAAATAACTCCCGACCAGTGTCAGTATAACCAAGTCGGTGAGTTTGAACGGATGAGATGATGTTTGAGACACTCATCTCGACCGTTAATGAATATTAGGGTTTTTTGAAGAGGTGCACAAGCATCACTCTTCACTTGGTCGAAACCAAGCATGGGAAAGATTTTGGAGAGGACCGACCATACATGCGTGTTAACGCATGATGGTGTAGGTGCCTATATTCCATTCCCTCATGAAAGCGATCCGGGCCACTCAATTTGACCGTCAAAGAGGAGTGGTCGAGATTGATTTTGCGATAAGAGTTTGATACCGCAAGAAGCCGCGCGCCATACCCTTTTCCGGCGCGTTTTCCAAGACGACCTAGCTTGGTCGGTCTTGGCCGGTTGGTTTGGCGTGAAGATGGTAGGCTGATGTTCACGCCCATGTCTCACCGTCCCATGAAAACGTGATCTAAGCCACCCACCTCGTCCGGTGAAGTTGAGTGGTCGAGATCGATTTGCAATTTGGGAAGTGTAGCCACGCATGTTTGAGCGGGCGTTTTGATTGGCTAGGCATGATATGCCTTGGCCGACCGCATGGAGAGGTAGATGGGCCCACGGTGGTCATGCCGGGTATGACCGGACTCGCTCGATTTGATCTCGTGACCCTCCATTCGTGCCTGAGAAGATGGACGCGCGTGATGGCTCGAACCCTAATTTTGGCTTCCAAAGCCGCGCGACCATGCCATTTCAAAGTGGACGAATGTGTTGTAACCAACCATGGTTGGTTTTGACCGATTGGTCAAGTGTGTAGGCTGGCCACATGGTGATTGTGTCGACATGCTCCGGCCCTTTGAGTTCGCATCTACACCCTCCATCTATACCGCGAAGATGGATGGTTGAGACTGCTTTTTGACATGTAATATGCCGCAAACCCTAATTTAGGTTTTCCGCCCATAATGCTTGGTATGGACGGTTTCTTGGCAAGCAAAGGCCAATGGTCGACCATGGGTCGGCCGTGTGTATTCCATACCGCTTGGGGTGATGGAATTGATCTGGGTCATCCAATCATGCTTGTGGAGTTGGATGACCGCAATCGATCATATCCGGCAAGCTAAGGCCGTGGGTATTCCATACCATGCTTAGGGTGATGGAATTGATCTGTGGTCATCCAATCATGCTTGTGGAGTTGGATGATCACGATCGTATCATATCCGAGAGACGATACAATCAAGTCCGGATGCTCAATCGGGCTAGTATAACACACCGAGAGGGGCTCAATCGGGCTAGTATAACACACCGAGAGGGGCTCAATCGGGCTAGTATAACACACCGAGAGGGCTCGGGCTAGTATAACACACCGAGAATCGCACCAGACGGTATTTCGTACATGGTTTCATTATAGTGCTTGGAGGTTCGTGTTACTCGTATGAGTAACACTCGGCCTCATGCCACACCGATAATGATTCATTATAGTGCTTGGAGGTTCGTGTTACTCTATAAGAGTAACACTCAGTCATCATGCCACACCGATAATGAGTACAGAAATACAAGGCTGAATTAAGTGAGGGAGTATCCAACACTTATAAATGGCTTTATCTTTTACAAGATGTCAGCGCATGATTTTTCTGGTTTTTTACAAACTCAACCTTGAACGAAAATCCACCATCAACAGAAAATAAGCAACATTTGGATATTCAACTGAATTTAGAAAAGGTGGTCTCCCATTAAAATGCACTCCCACTTCATTAGCCAAGAACAACCGCGCTTAGCCACTTTATCTGCTGAAAAATTCGCCTCTCTAAAAGTGTGAATGAACCTTATAGACGTATAATGTCTACAAATCACCGTCCATCTATTCTTTGCAAACCAAGGAATTGAATTATTTTTTATAGCTTCCACCACTCCCATAGAATCCGATCGCACACAAATACGAGCAAAATCCCATTGCATAGCCCACTCCAAACCAACAATAATGCCATACAACTCTGCTAAGTAATTCGTCGTAATACCAAGACCAATACTCATAGCACCAACTAGCAATGCCTAGATTTCCTCTCGCAGCACCGTCGCAACATAACTGAAGTTCATTAGCATCAGTGGATGCCAAAACACTCCACAAAGGTTCTTTGCCACTTAACACTCCCGTGATGAACACGGAAGTAATTCAAAAGCACAATATCTTGACAATTCTTCATATGACCCTTGAGCCAAATAGAATAGTCTTGAATCAACTTCAAAATGCGTTTATGAAAAACACTCCAGCTTGGGTTGTTTATGCTCAAAAACCTCCTTGTTCCTCAACCGCCATAGCTCGGACCTTAGCACTGATTGGCGACAAGCCAAAGATCACGCACCATTGGGCTCCTGACTTTGGCTGCCTTAAAAGAAACAACAAGGTTAGCATTAGGTTGTAAGTTAAAAATATCAACAAGCCAATTCCAGTTCTTGCAAAGCAAAGCCGCAATCATACAACACATGAACAAGCGTCTCTTCTTCAATACCGCACAGCAAGACTTATTGGCAAGAGGAATTTTGAACTCGCTCTTGATAAGATCATATGTAGCACAAACACCACGTAAGAATTTCCAGTTTTGAGCCGCCAGGACTGGATGAACTTCTTTTCTCCAAAGTAGCTGCGCACCCTCCAGATTGGGATATTTCTGCCGAACAAGGGAAGTAGCAGATTTTACACTGAACTCGCCTGTCAACTCCGGCATCTAAACCCTAGTATCTGCTCCTCCAATTGGCATTGGCATCATATGAATCTCCAGACCAGTAGCCAACATGCGTTGCAAATGAATATCGGGTATATCCCACTGGCCATCGTTCAATACATCACTAACACGCACTGTGTTATCTAGCGTGTAGTCATTTAAAGCCTCTGCAATACTAATATTAGCATACCAAATGTCATAATAAAGAGAAGTATCCCTACCATCTCCAATCAAAACCTTAGTATTTTTCTTCACCAGATTATACACACTCCTCACGCCAGGCAAAATGGAAGATTTAACACCCGAATTCTTAATGCGCCCATTACGATCAAAATTTTAACCTTAAGATAGAGAGCCCATTTCTTCTTAGAAATACGAATCTTCCACCAAAGCTTCATAAGAAGTGCTTTGTTCATAGTAGCCATACGAGTTAGTCCGAGACCCCCCTCCTCATAAGGGAAACAGATTTTATCATAAGCCACCACCACAGCTCGACTAACATTCGAATCACCAGACCAAATGAAATTCCGAATTGCCCTCTCACATTGAAGAATGAATTTGCGAGGCCACTTATAAATTGCCATATTATGAATGGAATAACTGGCAATAACAGTTTTAACAAGAACAATGCGATCATGAAAAGATAATAATCTCCCTCTCCAACCAGCAAGCTGATTTTTAATCTTTTCAACGACATTGCAAATATGACGATAACGAACAGTACCTGGCATAATTTGAACACCCAAGTAGTGATATGGAAAAGTGGCTACGCTCATCCCCAAATAATTTGCAAGATATGTACACCAACTCAAAGAACCACCACCATAATAAATCTTACTCTTTTGACGACAAACAGTCTGACCTGAAGCGCGCTGGTATTTACCCAATAAATCCACAAGATTATGAAGACTTTTTGAGTTACCTTTACAAAATATCATAATGTCGTCAGCAAAGAAAATATGGGTAGGAGAAACACCACCTCTTGTAACCATAGGAGTCATCTTTTTAACACGAAAAAGTTTCGTAATATTTATGCTAAGAACGTATTCAATCAAGACGAAAATCAATGGAGAAAGGGGATCTCCTTGACGCAAACCTCTATTAATTTTGAAATAACCCTCCGGACTACCATTCAAAAGAATAGAGATTCTAGCAGATTGCAAGATATTAAGAATCCAGGCACACCACTTCTCAGAAAAACCGTACTTACGAAAAACTTCGAGCACAAAAGACCAACTTACCGTGTCAAAAGCTTGAGATATATCTAGCTTAAGACCAATGTTGCCATCCTTGCGCTTAAAATGAAGCTCGCTAACCATCTCCGACGCCAAACTAATATTTTCATGAATATTTCTCCCTTTCATAAAGGCAACCTGCTCTTCAGACACAAGTTTATCTAAAACACTAACAAGTCTAGTAGCTAGGATCTTAGTAAATATTTTGAAGAAAATTACTAAGACCTATTGGTCTGAAATTGCGAAGAGTATTAGCACCCCTTACCTTAGCAAGCAAGATGATTAAAGAAGAATCAACACCATTTGGAATATGGCCAGAATTCCAACAATGAATAATGGCCTTGAGTAAATCTTCTTGAATAATGTCCCAGCAATGACGATAGAAACAACCAGAGAATCCATCCGGCCCTGGCGCACTATCCGCTCCCAAATCAAAAACAACTTGCTTAATTTCTTCCGGAGAAGGAATCTTGTCCATGGCGTTGCTCTCCTCAACAGATATGAAATCATGCTCAAAATCGAATATATCACCTTCAATATCCAGCTCTTGCCCGTTGAACTTGTCCTCGTAGTACTGAACAACATGATCACGCAGCTGGTCATAATCTGTAATACAAGTCCCATTCGAATCAACTAGTTCCGAAATTGTATTAGAGCTTTTTCTAGTTCTAATACTATTATGAAAAAACTGGAGTTACTTGAACCCTCCACCAACCAATTATTCCGAGATTTTTGTTTGAGCATTTTCATCTGTTGTAAGCGAGTCTCACTTAAGGTAGCCATAGCGTCCTTCATCGCATTCAGGTTGGCAATATTACTTGGATCTTCATCCGAAATAAGAGCTGCAATCTCGAAACGAAGTTGGTCTTGCTTCAAACGAGAATGCACATTACCAAATATCCTGAGATTCCAATCCTTCATCGCAATCTTCAGCCGTTTTAATTTGTAAGGGTATATAAAATCTGGAGAGCCATGAGCTGGAGCATTCCAACTCTCACTAACCATACGAAGAAAATCACCATGTAAGAACCACATCTTTTGAACCCTGAAAGGAGCTCGACGAGGCCTAGGAACTGAAAAAGGATAACCAAGAAGAGTAGAATGATCGGAAACTTCCCAAGGAAGGGCTTTACGCCGCCAATTCTCAAACTTAGCAAGCCAAGCTGCATTGATAATTGCACGATCCAACTTGATGATGATACGACTATTACCAGATTGCCTATTGGACCATGTGAATTTGCTACCCAATGAATCAGCTTCAAAAAGATTATTGTCATCCATCTAATCACTAAATTCATCAATGACTGAAGATCTAGTTTCCATCCCACCTTTCTTTTCGTCCAAACGCAAAATACAATTAAAATCTCCTATGACCAACCAAGGAGTTATTGATCTTGCATAACCAGTTGCTGCCAAAGACTTCGTTTAGTAGTTTGAACATAACTAGCATGGACAAAAGAGATATGCACACCATCCACCGCAATTGTAATAGCTTGTTTACTTGAATTAACAACAGAAATATCCAACCCATTCATGTAACAAATCCAAAGATTCGCAATATTAGAATTGGAAGAATTATTAATAACAACTGAGGAATAACCTTCAGAATTAGTCTTCTACCAAAATTCACCGAGCAAGCAACTTTCGGTTCAAGCAAGACAAAAACATCTGGATTGAATTCCCTTATCAACTCTTTTTAGCTTAGATCGTGTCGCCTCACGCGCAACACCATTTATATTCTAAAAGAGAACCCGCATAATTAAACTCTGGGTTTGAGTTTGTTATTTAGCTTAAATTGTTTAGAAGCATTTGAGGAGGGTTTAAGAACAGGTGAAGAGCCTTTGTGAGCACGAATACCCAATGCAAAATTATCATCTGAATCTGACATGGAATCCTGATCTTTTAAAGCATCTATTTTGTTATGCATATCTATAATCTATTGCCGCTTAGATTGCTTAGAAGCTTCACCAAGTTTTCCAAACACCAAAACATGATTGCCAGAATTGTCACCTAGAATGTTAAACTTATTGTGAGAGACATACTCCGAAGTTTCTTCCAACGCATTACACAAAGGTGTGGACGAGGATGAAAAACCAATCCTAGCAGGTGGAGGAAGTTTAGTTCTTGCCAATTCAACATTCCCACCTGACTTAGCTTTCAAGCATGAGGTACTCAACTACCTTGCTTTACTAACTAATACTGAATGCATAAGAATGGCCTGCTTGTGTCTTTCAAACTCAGCAGTCTCCATACGCAAAACAGCTTCAGATTGTGCTAAACCATCCTGCAACTGTTGTTCCAACACAACAGTGTCACTGATGCACGTCAGCCATAGAATTTGAAGTACCTTCTCGAGCATGATTTGTTATTTCATGAACAAAAGGAATAGTCGGTGCTTTCTTTCCCTTCTTCTTACGTCTTGCCTCTTTCCACCCAGTACCCGCATTGTGTTCTAGTGATGCTGATTATTGACTGGAGGAACAATTGCTTGCTGCGAATCTGTAGCTACAATAGAAAGCTGTTGATGAGCAGTGCCAGTATTACCTTTTGATTTCTTCCGACATTCAACATCAGTATGACCAATAATACAACATTTAGAACAGAATTTAGGCTTCTCAAGGATTTCAAAATATTGAAGAAACTCTAAACCACCCACAACAACGTGAATGTCATCAGACTTGAGTTCAGTACTGCTCATACTTACAAATGTAGTTGCAGGAAATCCCACACTACAGCCCTCACAAGAATCCACACAATCAAATCATTTTAAGATGGATAATTATAATTTTTATTGATCAAACTCCCAAAATGTTACAAGATGAAAAAGAGATCAGCTAAAGAATTACAATCACTCTAAACTTTCTCTCTCTTAATGACTTGCTCAACACTCGAAAAAGATCTCTCCCTCCTTAAGCCTATTCGGCTCTTTATATAGGACATTACATAGTGGGTGACAGCTAAGCTGTCCTTTATTTTAGGGTATGACTTGCGAAGTATCGCAAATGTACAAATGTCAAATCTCGCAACACTCCTCGATCTCGCTACATCTTCACATCTTTATCGTGTTTTGGGTGTCGTCATCCGTTACGTCGTTTTTACTTCCATCCCGCGATGTCTTCGCAGTGTGTCGTTTATGGATTTCGCGAGAATCTTGGTGTTGCGATATTCTGATCCTACATCTTGCCTCTTCTCATGTATTCTCTGCGAAGAAGAGAACGTCATGAGAACTAGTATTTTCAAAATGCCGTAGCTGTTCATTTCTTCATATTTTTCTGTATTTGCATGATTCCGTACTATTACGCAGAATTTATTACACGTATCTCTTCTTCCACCAATTTCTTGACACGTCTCTTTCAACCGTTATTTCTCAACCGTTCACGTCCCTTCTCGCATTAAATGCATTTATCTTCTCGAGAATTCTTCTCTATATATAGTTTTCTCACCCCCCTCTTCTTCTTTTTTTACTTTCTCTTTGCAATTTTTCTTCAATTCTCCTCCGTAATTTCCGTTTCTGCTACTGTAAATCTTATTCTTCTTCTTTCTTTTGATCTTCAGTTCTTCATTCATTCCCATACTAAAAATGGCTCCAACCGATCGCAAATACAAAGCTTCTTTTGAAGAAATTCAAAAAGATCTTCAAGGAAAAGGTTTTACTTTAACCACCATTCCCGGTCAAGAACCTAAATCCATTCTTTCTGCCAAGTTGTACACTGATCATCATTGTGATGATCATGAAATCATAATTTCGCTTGGTCAAATTCTCGTCGGCCTTCCTATTCCTCTTTATAACCCTAATCTTCCGTTATTATATGGAATTCTTGCTCATGCGAACTTCTCGCGAGCTATCTATCAACTAAGCGGGGATTGCATTCGCTTAATACTTGAGTTCGCCAACCGTGGCGGCGGCAAATGGGTCTCTTTACCCAAAAGAAGTTAGAGACCCAAAATTTAAGGAATTGGCGATACTCGCTGAAAGATACACAGTCGAGAGTTTCTACGAGAATTATGAATTCATTCCTATGAGGAGGGATAATACTCGTTGGGGTGTCCGTCTGAAAAGAAAGGATGATGTTGCTGACGATAAACTCCTTATGAAAGACATTGATTGGCATTCTGGTAAAAATAACGTCCCGCGTCACTCTAAAGACGATAGATGGTGTGCTTTTCCATTGGTGATAAAGGGCCCTTATATCGCAGGCTCGAATGTACTTCCTGCGAGTTTCGCTACTTATCGACCTTGGGTATTTAATTGGCCCGAGAAGAATAAAGAGGTATGTCTTCCAACTTCGCGTACTTCGTAATCTTTCATTGGTTGCTTATTCCCTTATCCTTTGATTCTCGCAAAAAATTTTAGATTGAAAAGTTAAGATCGAGCTACAACCGGACCGGGAAGCTTAGCACTTTAGCTTCTCTTCGCTCCCTCATGGATGAAGTAAGAAACACTTTATATATTTTTAACAATATTGTTGCCTCTGTTTCTTATCTTCATTTGTGTGCGAAGGTTGGTGTTGTAGCTGTTGAAGAAGAAAAAATCCCTGAGGCTGCGAAGGCCAAAGGTAGAGGTAAAAATCCTCTTCGCAAGGAGAAGTCTATTGCTACGCCTCTGAAGAAACGAAAACTTCACCTCCCCTCTCCTTCAAATCCTCAGTCAAGTGAGAGTTCTCGGTGATAAGGAAAATGATGATGTGGATATCCCTTCTTCAAACTCTCCAATTGAATCTTCTATGGCACAAATTGCCTAGCATTTTTCTGATTCTATGCAAGGGATGGGTGACGATCGCCTTTCTAGTACATGCAAGGCTCTCGCGAGTATTTGCGATTCACCTTTACTTGAGAGTGATGGTTCTCTTAATGGGGTCTCCAGATCAGTGACTCCAAGCTTCTTAAATTCACTTGCTGTCTTGGTATGTTTTCATTCTCTTATTTTTTCATAGTTTTGATTTTAAATTATATCTTTTTAATTTCTTTGTTTTCTTTTGTAGTCCGGTAGAGCTTCCTTTGCTATTGCCTCAGATCTTGAAAAGAGGCGCAGTATTCTCGAAAAGAAGAACCTTCAGCCAAGCAAGAAAAATGAAGAATTGGGAGTTGAAGCTACTGCTCTTCGCAAGAGAAATGAAGAATTGGAAACTGAAGCTTCCATTCTTCGCGAGAAGACCAAGCAATTAGAAGCTGACTCTGCCACTCAGAAAAATAAGATTTCTAGCCTTCAGAGCTCCAACCAACAACTTTATGGTATGAAACTTTTCCCTTTTCCTTTGTTTTGTTCTCTTGTTATCTTCCCTCATCTGACTTATCATTTTCGCAGACGTTTATAACCTTTCTCCATGAAGCCATTCTTCTTCATTCATTTCCTGAACCTATGGATGATGATGCTCTTCTTGCTCATCTCAACGATTCTTTGGATAGTTTTTCAAATAACAAGATTAAATCTCTTCCTCTTAATGAACTTCAATCCAGATTTCGCCTCTTAGAACTTGATCATAGATCTAGCTTAAGCTTAGCCAACCAACTTAAAAGTCTATATCTTAGTTCTAAAGAGAAAATTAATATTTTAAGGAAGAAAATTAGTGATCTCATAGATGATAAAGATCGCATTGCTAGTCAAGGTGCTCAAGCATTAGCGAAATTCCAAAAGACTCTTCTTGAAGTTCAAATTGAACGGGATGAATCCATCCGTCAAAATGCTATTCTTAGCGAAAAGAGAGAATCAAATTCGTTCCCTTCTTCTCATAAACAATGATGATGAATTTGCTTGGGTTGTGAAGGTTCTAGATGATGCCGTAAATAATTTAGGTGTTAACATTAGTCTTCAAGCCGAGCATACGGCCTTGGTTAGAGATATGATTTCGACGAGAGAAGGTTGTTAATTTTTCTTCTTTATTTAATTGTTTGCATAAAATTGTCATCAAGTTGCTTTGATTCAATGTTATATGTTCGCGGTTTGAAGCAAGGTTCCAAAAAAGAATTGAAGAACTTGAATCTCGAGAAAGAGCAACTTGCCAAAAATCTTTCTTCTCGGGATGATAAATATTCTAGGTCAAGAACCAACTAAAGATCACTTGTCGCGAATTTTAAGAATGATGCTATTCTTTTTCGCAATCAAACTATTGAGATGATCTCGCGATGACAATAGCATCCCTCGTCTAAGTACTCTTTCCTTCTTGATTAAGTCCCCCAAAATATGCCTTCTCTGGATATTTCCGATAGCGATGCTTTAGGTGAAGAAGAAGAGGAATCAATGAAGAAGAAGAAGTTGAAGGATCTCGATGAAGATAAAGAAGAGGAAAAATCAAATGAGAAATAATTTTATTTTCCTTTTTCTCCCTTTGTAATATTTGTACAATCATTTTTTCAATCTCCCATCTTTGGATTAATTCTTTTGCTGCGAATTTCTTGAGTCTTTGAATACAATTTCTATCTTTCTTGTTTCTTCCTGTACATAAATGGCAATTCTTTTTTGCAATATGGTTAATTAATATATGCGTAAATCTGTCATATGAAGACAAATAACATGTTCTTGTTCATTCCCATACTTGCCTTCGTTATTTGTATTCGAATGGGAGATTAAGCATAATTTCGCAGATATTTTCTCATTGAACTTTATCATTGCGACAAGATCGCAGGACGTCCTTACATTTTTATGTAATGACCCATTGATCTTGCCTTATCATTTCTCTTGTGTGGTCTTATTTTGCCTTCCTAGTTAAAGGTCTTATTTTGCCACCTCTCATTTTTGCGACAAAATCGGAGGACGTCTTTACACTTTCATGTAATGACCCATTGATCTTGTCTTATCATTTCTTTAGTATTATTGCCTCTCGCAGGGATATTTTTCTTGCGACAATATGACAGGCCTAAATATCCTTGCGAACATAAAGCCCCATGACATTGCCGTCTTTGCGACGAAATCGCAGGACGTCTTTACACTTACATGCAATGACCCATTGATCTCGTCTTATCTACTCTTTTGTATTTTTGCCTCTTCAGGATTGTTGCACAAATATGACAAGCCTAAATATTCTTGCGAACATAAAGTCTCATGACATTTGCGTCTTTTTTGACACTATCATCTCCCTAATGGAGGGTGTCGCCCTTATCTTCCCCCTGGTTGCCCCTTCAAGGAGGCGTACTTCTGCCATACAAGGCTAGCTCCTCCCATCCGGTCTTAACAACAAACTGTTGTTTTCGCAGCCTCTTATCCCTTTTGCCTATAGGGCTTATGGTTACGAGACTGCACCCTAAGTGGAGTTTTCTTCGGGCCGAATGCAAGCATAAGCCGAGACTTGCCAAGAATGGCCGAGACACTTCAAATGTCCCAGAACCCTTGGCTCAACCGTGTACCTCGGCGCCTTGGTCAAATGCTGACTCCTTAGAAGAGACCCCCGGTCGTCCAATCTAAGTCACTAGCTTAGATTGAAAATCCAAGGTATCTCTCCTGGATGGGTTTTATTACCCCCAATCTTCATGACTCGAGTTCCGGGGCGGTGTAACCTTTTCCCCGAGCCACGTTACGATACCCCCTTACATGACGCACTTTAGGTACTTTGCCTCTTACGAAATTTTATTCGCGAACTAGGTGTACGCCATGAAGGTTCGTCCCATTCTGATTATTTTGTTAATTCTTTGTTATATGTAATATAGGTACCGCCTACTATGACGCACTTTTGGTGCTTTGCCTCTTGCGAAATTGTGTTCGCGAACTAGGGTGTACGCCATAGTAAGTTCGCCTCTTTCTGACTATTTTGTTGATTCTTATGCATATGTAAGCTCTTTTGTACTTTCACAACGTATTTGCCATTTGTAATATATATTTTCTACTTCTTCATATCAACTGTTACACAACTCCATTTTCACCACTCGCGATTTTTTTTTTTTTTTTTTTTGGACAACTTACATTTGTCGTCTTCCTCCCCATTTTTCTATGACAATCAACAATTACAGTTATTTTTTAAGTCTCTTACTTCTTCTACTTTCTGCCTCTGCATTTTTGAATTTTCCTGTCATTTTCTTGTCCGTTGCGAAACCTTCGCCACTTCCTATCTTCATCATTTTTTGATCTTGCGGCATTTCTTCCTCTCTTTGCTCTATTACATCTACCATTAATCTTTCACCTCTTTGTTTTTCTTTGATGTTGTATTTCCAATTCCTCTGCTTCGCAGCTCTTTCTTCGTAGGATGCTATATCAACCTCATAACACTTCTTTCCTTCAACCCAATCTCCCTTTATGATGCCAACACCAGTGGGATGAGGGAACTTGATACATTGATGGAAAGTTGATGGGACACCTAAGATCTCATGTAACCATGGTCGTCCGATCAGCGCGTTGTATGGTGATTCCACATCAACTACACAGAATAAAACTTCAGAAGATAATCCTTTCAGTGGAATTCGCATATGAACTTCTCCTTTTGGCTTATTTGCGGTACCATTAAAACCATAGATTTTGTACGTTGAAGATATTAGATCTTCATCTTTTCCTCCCATAGTTTTATAAGTATGATAAAAAAGAATGTTCACGGAATTCCCCGTATCAATCAAAATTATGTTGATTGCCCAAGAATTCTCGGCTTCATCATCTTCATCCTCGCTGGGTTTTGGGTTGATCTCCAATCTTACCACCAATGGGTTGTCATGCATTTCTCCAGCCTGAGGTACTTCTTCCGCGGTAAAAGAAATGATCTGCTTCTGCCATTCTTCCACTTGCGATGTCTTCACGGTGTTCATTATTTCTTTGTCCTTGGCATCCCTTGCGAAAACCCTCGCCGAGAGTAATATCGTGAAATCTTCAATTGTCTTGTACGAATGTACAATAGAGTTACAAAACATATTTTTTGCTTTTGCCCCAACTTCTATCACAAATGTTTCACGTTCTTTTGTTGTGTTCGCCCCGTGAATTTCTCGGGAGGAGGTGGTAATGCTTGAGGTTGAGCTTTCCTTACTAAAAATGATTTAATTTTCCCCCGATCTATCATCCCGAGAATGATTCTCTTTATATTTCTGCAGTCATTTGTTGTATGTCCATGGAAATGGTGATATGATTCTCTCGATTGGAGGTGGCTCCTTTCCCATGTTCCATGGTGTTGGTATATTTTCCATCAAAATTATAGCTTCCCAAATTTTCTCCACGCTAGCATTCAAAGGTGGCATCTCAATTTCTTCCCATACTATCCTGCGGCTTCCTTGTCCCCTATGATAATTTTGCCTTTGACCTCCATAATTTTCTTAATTTTGGTCAAGTCTTTGAATTTTGTTATTTCCACCACGGTTATAGAAATTTCTTTCTCCTTCGTATTCTTCTTGGTCACGACTCCCCATAGCTACTAGCTTTTGTTGATTATCACCCATTATCAATTCTGGTTTTCCTTGCGAGGTGCTCGCCACTGTATTTATCAACTTAGGTAACAAGCTTGCATTCGCTGTATTTGAACTTGTGTTCGCAACTGGGTATGATTCCATCTCATTTTGTTTTTCCTCGAGAGCAAAATATTCCTCCTGTAATTCTCGAGCTCAGTCATTGTGATTGTGTTCTTAATTACGAAAATTTGAATGTATAACAGATTGGTTGCAAACATAACATTAATGAATGATAAAATGAGATATCTCTCATCAACACGACCCGCCATGTCGCTACACATTGTCTTCCACCTCATGGTCAAATGTTTCAAACTTTCACCAACCCTTTGCTTTAATCCAAATACATCTTCAATGCCAGGTCGCGAGAAATTGTTACATATGTACGCCCCTAAAAATATAGCCTGTAAATGATTGAAGGATGCTATAGTATTTTTTGGCAGGCCTTCAAACCATTTCAACGCTTCTCCTGTTAAACTTGATGCAAAGTATTTGCACAATATAGCGTCATGATTTTCCCATTGTAACATACATCTCAAATAAGCTTTGATGTGTTGTATTGCACAAGTTGATCCATCAAAAATGTTTAGTTAATGTAGGCAAATTGCATTTTGGGGGTATTCTTTCTAATTGTATTTCCCGTGTGAATGGGGTTTTCGCAGCTTCTTCTATAGCTTCATCTAATTGTCTCCTACCTCCTTCTTTCTTATTATTTAACATTCCTCTCATTTCCGCTAGCTCTTTCAAAATTTGTTCATTTATACTAGAATTATCTTCCACTGGCCTTTTTTAACTCCGCCTCTCTTCTTCTGCGTTCATATCCGTTTTGATTCTCTTGATCATCATTTTCTTCTCGTCTTTCTCTGCGATCTTCTCTTTCATTCCTTTCGTGAATTCGCACACCATTATATCTCTCATTTTCTCCTCTTTGCCGTTTTTCAGTTCTCCTTAGTGTTCTATCGTATTCTTCATTGATATTAACATTATTGCGATTACGCTCACGCCTCCTTTCTCGATTATCATGATTGTTTTGGCGAATTGCCTCTTGTAGTTCATGCTCTTCCATTTCTGCTCTTAATCTTTCCCTTTCGCGAGCTAGATGCGCTTGTTCAGTATAATGTCTTTCAATTTCATCCTGAATTGCTCGGTGATTTCTTTGTACTTCTCTCCCATGTAATATTCTCCTTTCTTCTTCCTGATTTTCTCCATCCTCTTGATTATTTCGTCTCTGGCGGTGTCTATCTCTCTGATTTCCATCATTTTGCCCATCTTGGAGAGCTTCACCGTGTTGGATATAATGATTTTCCCTTACTTCTCTTCTTTCGCGGCGTTCCTCATCTGCATTTTGTATTTCTTCTTGAATTTCTTCATTAGCATTTTCTACAGGCACATTTCATCTTACTTCTTCCCTTACTGATCTTGACCTTGTAGTGCTCCTTGACCTTCTGTTCTGTAACCTCATGTTTTCCATCCTTAGCTCATGATTTTGCCTTGTCAGATTTGCACGTTCTTCCATTTCTAACCGCCTTTCTTCGCGTATTGTTTGTCTCAATGCCTCTTAACGCCGTAATCTCTTCGTTTCCATGAATTATTCCTCCAATCATTTCTTGATCTCTTTCCTCTTTTCCATTACCTCCTAATTGCTGCTCTTCCCCTATTTCATCTGCAGAATCCGATCGCCAAGTGTGTACGCTCACTCTGTCATAATCCTCAGCTCTATTTTGTATTGGTGCATGCTGAATTGGCGATTGAACCCGATTTTCTCCATTATTTCTTGTGTTTTCTCTTGAAGATTCTCCCATTTCATTTCTTTCTTCTCCAGCAAGTCTCCTACTTCTTCTAACAGTCGTTGGTTGTTCTGATGTATGTCTTCTTCTTGCCATTCTTTAATCTTAATGAATTGTTGAAAGTTATATGAAATTCTTTATCTACTACTTCAAATCCTTCCAAATCACACAATCAATCTTCACTCATCCCTGTTTCTAGCGCCATTATGTAGTTGCAGGAAATCCCACACTACACCCCTCACAATAATCCACACAATCAAATCATTTTAAGATAGACAATTATAATTTTTATTGATCAAACTCCCAAAATGTTACAAGATGAAAAAGAGATCAGCTAAAGAATTAAAATCACTCTAAACTTTCTCTCTCTTAATGACTTGCTCAACACTCGAAAAATATCTCTCCCTCCTTAAGCCTATTCGGCTCTTTATATAGGACATTACATAGTGGGTGACAGCTAAGATGTCCTTTATTTTCGGGTATGACTTGCGAAGTATCGCAAATGTACAAATGTCAAATCTCGCAAGACTCCTCGATATCGCTACATCTTCACATCTTTCTCGTGTTTTGGCTGTCGTCATCCGTTACGTCGTTTTTACTTCCATCCCGCGATGTCTTCGCAGTGTGTCGTTTATGGATTTCGCGAGAATCTTGGTGTTGCGATATTCTGATCCTACAACAAACACGCGAAAAACTCAACTCATTTAAAATGAGTTCGAAACACAAACCTATATGGATTTCTACAACTAAAATTCGTGGCTCTAGGTTCAAAAACTATATTGTATTTCAAATAAATTATTGGTTCTAAGTACCATAGAAGATACCATATAATAAAGTTTCTACATGATGTTCAGGCTCTATCAAATATACCAATCTCACTATTTTTTTCTAGAATATGATTGTCTACTCGATCATAATTTTTAGGTTAATCTCTATCAACTATTAGGTTATAATACAATTGGCTTATCCTATATAAATTTATATTCCAATAAATAAGTATGTCTAAGTTCTTCGTGCTGAAATTTATAGTCTAATATTTAATAATTTTATTAATTTGATGTAGTTCCACTTTTGTTATATATTTATCCATATACTAACCCAAAATTGATTTTACGAAAATTTATAATATCTACATGTAGATGGGGCAAAACGATTTGCTGGTTTTTATGGAATTGAGGAGATGATCACGCGGAGGAGACTCCTTGAACCGAGCAAAATGCTTAACCTCACACGATGCACTGCAAGAAGGGAGTGCTTTGAATTTGAGAGATCAATCTGTAGTACTCCAGCCTAAACCAAGACAATGGTCGTTCTAGAGTAAATTCGGTCACAAGAGAGGATGGCTCGGTCCTCAGAGGAGGGAAGCTGAGAAATGTGTGAGATCAATGGTGATCGAAGATTGTAGGTGTGTTGTGTATTCTCAAAATAAGATAAGTTCGAATGATTGAATTTGCTCATGTTGAGAGTTGGATTGTTAATCTCGTGTTGTCTTTTTGACGTGAGTTTGTCCTTGTTTCAATCATGATTCAGAGACTTATTTATATTGTTGGAATTGAAAACACCATGATCTCATGAAGTGTGACAACATGGAATCAAAGAATGGGGAAGTGGAAATCGTGTTAAAACCAGCTGCTCAACGTGCGAGACTTGGTTGATTTTCCATCCACTACTTTGTTAACTCCTTCAACCGATTTCACGACTTGCTCACATTCTCATCGTGTGTATGAACACACGTGCCGTAGACCGCCAAACCAAAACCCTAGTTAATATCCCCCATGTGACACGATTGATGTCTCGTGTGATTGTGGAATCTGCAAGGCAGACGTGTATTTAGTTAGTCAGTTGCTGACTTCATGACTTCATGGGACGATGAGTCCTTGTATTGTTGAGTCGAACGTGGTTTGGAAATGTTCTGAGACTCATGAATTGAACATGTCCGTTGAGACAGAGATATGATGTGTGAATAAGTTAACGTGAGCAAATATTTCTCATTTGATGAATTGTTGAATATTGATAGTTGAACCAATATTCTTTGATTTGAGCAAGTATTGCTCATCTGAGCAAATATTGCTCGTTTGATGAATTATGGTAGCATGACCAAATAAAATATTAAATCAGAATACTGGTAATTGAACCGAGTATGATAAATAAAATGTTGATCATGGGATCAATGTAACATTATTAGCGTTTGAACCTGGAATCATTAACCTTGGACTCAAAACCCTAATTTGATCAATTGATGATTTATTGATGGTTTATTGAGAATTAACCACAGAAAAGGAGGGACCGGCTACATGGGATTATGGGTCGACCATGTAGTGACCAGATGCTCACATGAGCAAATATCAAGATCTCCTGAAGACCAGTTAATTTGTTGATGAAAGGATGATTAAATGCTGGTTTAATCATTTATTAAAATAATGCTAACCTTAGGTGATAAAACCCAATTAATTATGAAGAGATGAGGGACCGACCAATGGGTCATGAAACAGGCCCTGGGTTTTCACGGGATCAATTGATGATCGTTCCATGAAGTTCCAAGTTGTTTGGAAGAGTTTTGGACCTAATACGTGCAATTGTGCAAATTAGGTCAAATCATGAGAATACGTGGGACCGGCTTCTTTCAAGCCAAAGAGCCAACCTTGGTCGGTCAAGGTAACATGCTCACATCACCAAAGTGTGCGTTTCTCACTTCGAGAATTTTGATATTTTCTCGTGTGCGTTTGAGCAACATTTTGAGAAAATATGAAGAAATCGGGGTTTTTGTGAAATCACAAAAACCTTCATGAGATGAAGGAAAATAATAGAAAATGAGGGAATCATGAAGTGTGGGACCGGATATGACCAAGGCATGGCCGGCCGCCAAGGAGCCCGGTCCACGGTATTTTCCTAATTTTTATAATATATTCATGATTTTAGGGAAATATGATAAAACCAAAGAGTTTGTTGAAACTAAGGAGTTTTGTTGAAATCAAAGAGTTTCCAAGAGATGAAGGAAACAAAAATATTAATAATAATAAAATAAGGGCGTGTGGGACCGGCTTGAGCATGGTTGGTAGGCTAGAGCCGGTCCCATGAGTTTTCCCTTATTTTATGTATTATTTCATGATTTGAAGGGATTTTCATAATTTTGAAAGAATTTTCATAATTTGAAGGAAATATCATGAAATCAAGGAATTTCATAAAATCAAGGAAATATAAAATAATAATAATATAATAAGGGTTTGTGGGACCAGCTAGGGCATGACCAAGCCAGCTTGGGCCCGGTCCCACAAGTTTCCTTAATTTTATGTATTTTTTGTGTATTTTCCCATAATTTGAAGGAATTTCATAATTTGAAGGAAACATCATGAAATCAAGGAATTTCATGGGATTAAGGAAACATGAAAAATATAATGATAATAAAATAGGGTGTGTGGGGCCAGCTAGGGCATGACCGGCCGGCTATGGCCCGGTCCCACGGGTTTCCCTAATTTTATATTATTTTTCATGGGATCAAGGAAATATCATGAGATTAAGGAGTTTTCATGAGATTAGGGAAATAATAAAATAATGAGGAACCATGGGGTGTGGGGCCGGCCGTGATCAAGGCATGGCCGGTTGGCCAATAATCACGGCCCCACAATATTTTCCCTAATTTTATATTATTTCCTCAGTGTGAAGGAAACACCATGAAACTGAGGAGTTTCCTCAAAACGAAGGATATTTGTTCAAATGAAATGATTTTCATGAGATCAAGGAAAATAATAAAATATGATAAAATATAGAATTTGGGCGTGGGACTGGTCACGACATGACCGGGATCCGGCAGTGAGCCAATCCCTAGCGCCTTGACTATTATTTTATTATTTTCTTTCCTATTTGCATAGGTTCATCGTCTCGTCGTATTTTGAAATACTTGTTTGTTCATTCGTGTTTGTTAATGCATTATTTGTCGAATACATTTACACCATTTTGGTCGGGGCTTACTCGAAGGTAACTTAGATGCCCGTGTGTTGAATATTTATTACTAACCCATGGAATTCTCATTAGGAAGAACCATATATTGAAGTAACGAAATATTATGAAAATATTGAATATTTTCCAGGGATTTGAATCTATTGATTTTGAGAATAATTAATTAATGGCTCTATACTAGTACGATCGTCTAGGAGCGTTAATTATTCAGGAATTGAGTGATATGAGCTTGTTGAAGCGTCATACTTCTTTCATATAGTCAGGGAAAACATTGTTACATCCTGAAGACGTTATTGCTCTATACTAGAAGGCAAGCTGTCTAGGAGCCGTCTAATCTTTCGATTCTATATAGAAGTAATTACTGAAATTGCTCAGTATTCATGAGATATGCCGTTGCCTCAGCTGAGAGACTACATATCTATATATACTATGAGAGACAATATTCTCAGTCAGAGATTCTCATAGCATGATCTTTCATGATTTTGATAAGAGACATGAGCCTCGATATTCATCTGATTGCTGAATCAGGAATACATAATCATGGGTTTACGATTTTAGCCTTTATCGAAAATCCACCATCTACACTACAATTTTAACTTTACAGTTATACAATATATAAATTTTCAAATATTATCTACTTTGCATTTGCTATTACCATCACTATTGCAATACTATTATCAATTGTGTTACTATTCTCACCATTTTTATTATTATCGTTATTGATTTGTTGATGGTCCAGTTGGTATACTAAGTCGTAATCTTTAAATGTGATTCTAAATTCACGTGAAGATTGATATAATTGATTTTATTTATTCCTATTGAATCCATATACTATATCTTCTAGAATATTGGCGTTGGTAATTTAATATTATTTCAATTTGGGTCTGCATAAAATTTTAATATATCTTACTAGTCCTTAGATTTTGGTATTAATAATAAGTATTTTATTAATATACGAATCTATTTTTCTTTCAAGTCTAATATTGTTCTAAGCATTCAACTACTATTATTACTATTTCATGTGTATTTGTTTCACTTTGGAGATTTAATGAATCATTTGCTGGACTAAAGCTAATTTGGGTATAAGATTACTAACAAGTTTAATCATTTAATTTGACGCAAAGTATACCCTCAATGTTCTTAAGTCTAACCTAACAAGTCTTATATTAACTATCTGGTTTAAACGCAAATCATATAATTCTAATTTGTCATTAGTTAACTTTATGAAACTTAACCTTAGATAAGCACTGATAATCTTCGATAATTATTTAATCCTAATCATTATTTTATCGCTATATATTTGTTAATGAGATTTTAATTTAAGTTATTTTCAATATGATACTAATTTAAATTCTAACAGTTTAAGTTCGTCATACTAATTTTCCATTTCAAAAGATGGTTCATTCTATTTACGAAGAAGGATCTTACAAACTTTCTAAGTGAAATTATAAATTATCGGTTTTCTAAAAGAACTATATCATATTTCTATGATCGGTCATCTCTGAATGCAGTTGCCCTGTCAAGGTTGGCCAGGCCCAACAATGCCTTCCTACGAACAGAGAAAAATAATCTTCACTATTCCCCATCTTTGGATTGACAAAGTATTAACTTATTATGACTAACTAAACTCTATATTTTCATCTTAAATAGTTTAACATGCAATTTTACTTCATAATTTATAAAAGAACATACCTACACAAAACAAAGAACAAACAATCAACATGTTATACAAATCAATCAAATCAATTCATCTTTTAGTTATTGATAGTTTTTAGTGATTAAGATTTATCTCACAACCCAACCCGATTTCTAAACTAATCTAGTTCACTAACTAGCACTGGCTATTCCTATTATTTCCCATATAATATCTAATGGTGAGCTCTGATACCAACATTGTAGCGCCCCCAAAGCTAGCAGCTGACTAATCCAAAAGATTAACTAAATACAGAGGCACTAAGAATCCATATACTTAAGTATTCAATTAAGAAATCTGCTACATAACTTAACCCAAAACTAGCCCCACAATGAAATATATATATACAAAGGCTCCTCTCAAATGATACATAAACAATAGTCATTTAGTTTTACAAATAGAATATACAACATAATGAACATATCGAAATTAACGTACTCAACTCCTCGAAGCTTCCTCACAACTCGATCCGTCTCTGGCGAAAGTGGGAATGGGTGACCACATCATCCCTAAAAGGGGTGCCCAGTAGGAATAACAACTAACTTTCAAGTAATCATTGAAAACTGATGAAACAGGGAAACATCAAAACATATTGTAGAAACTTTTTCAAAGCAATTTAAAAGAACTGTAAACATCCATGTAAGAGACATGTATTGCCCGCACAATACTAAAGAATAATATTGCGGTGTATCGCCCTAGCCATAGAATACTGGATATAAAGGAATAATAATATTGAGGTGTATCGCCCTAGCCGTGTAATATTGCGGTGTATCGCCCTAGCCACAGAATACTGGATATATAATGTTTGGGGCACACATCTCATACTAAACACTCAAATAAACAATCATATATATGGACAAACTCCTTCTTTTGAATAGTAATATTGATACCAATTCCACACCGAATAATATTGTGGTGTATCGCCCTAGCCATTGCATAAAAGCTCGAAAGAAAGTAGGTATAAATGAAAACGTGAAGGAGCGTATCATATATACCACAGATGGAAATTCTTATTTCCCACAACATTCATAATCACAAACAAAGCATTTCAATTCCTTTCCAAGCGATGAAAAGATTAAAGGAATCAACAGAACTTTCTAAAGTAATCAAACAATGCATGAATTTAACACAAGATAGATTTATAAACAATAATGACTACAAGAGAGTTCGTTATCGATTCCCACCTCTTTTGATGACAAGCCACGCCTACCTCGAGATCCACGATCCACTGGTTCATCCTTTGAATCGATCGTTGTTAATAAAGACTAACTGTTAATCACACAAGAACTCTAAGAATCTAGCCAAAATGGCTCACACAAGAATCATACAGTTCTATCTAATGGTGCTAGGCCCATTTATGGTGCTACACCTTTTCATTATTTATCTTTAACATATATTAGGTTTACTAATTCAATTAGATTGGTTCTATAGTCCAATAGCTAAGTCTTATGAATATCTACAACTTTGTAGAATAAGTCGAAGCTAATTCAGATCACAAGGGGTCCAATCATCAAAATAGTAAAGCTAGCCACGAGCCCAAGACAACTAAACCAAAGACATTAATCTAAGGTCTGTCCAACTGGTCAACTAACGTTCACCGACATCCAAATGGTCAACTAACAAATCCACGTCCAAATCAAAGTCCAGGGTCATTGGTCAAATAAGTCAAACATGAATCGGTCAACTATCCAACTCAGGTCAAGATAGGGAAACTCAACAGTTAACTCGGTCTACAAGACTGATCTGTGTAAGTCGTTTACAATTGACTCACGATAGACCAGTCAGAAACACTAGGTCGAGTCAGCTAAGCAGAAAGAACTCATGCTAAGACTCTTGCACAAAACATAACTCAAATACAACTTCAACTCATAAATTCTTAAGCAAACTTCAGAATCATATTACAAACATAAATACTGCTTAATTACATTCTGTGAGTATCTCATAACTCAATATCATCTTCATTCTCTCGTAACACAAGACAATTCAAAACAACCAAACTTCATTTAACACCCAACTCAAGCCTTAGCTCAATTATCAACTACAAATACTCAATCAAAAATAATAAATAACTTCACTAAACAGATTAGAAGAACAATTACCTCATAATACCTCACACAGAAATTGAGACGTATTCTTCCTTCCCTTGGCTCAATTGAGAAATCATCTAAAGACCATACCATTTGCCAAAACCAACTCTACTTTTCTTCTCTCTCGATCTGAGTCTCATAATCATCAACCCTCAGAAACCCTAATTCATTCTCAATTATCTTTATTTCCAATTCGAGTTCAAAACATAACTCTACTCTTCATATCGTTCAAACCCAACTATAATTCTTCCCTTAAAACCTCAATTTCATCTTCTAATCCTTCTTTAGAATTTCTCCCAAACCCTAATTATTGAATTCTTCTATGTGAATCAAAATCGTATACCAAGTCCTCTGTTTTGCGTTCAACACACAAAACCCATTTTAATTGATTGATTTCATACTCACTCTCATATAGTTCCTCAACCAACACCATCTTTCAGAAACCCTAACTTTCTGATTTCTCGAATCAGCTTCATCCTAAGATCAATCAACAACAACAACTCCACCATCACTTGATTATTGATTAGACTCCTCTTATCTCGATCTCAAAATCTTATCCTAACTCTCAAACTCATTTTCAAAATCACATCAGCGAAGAAATGGGGAGGAGAAGAAATAAGAAGAAAAAAAGAAAGTGAAAGTATCTTTTCGATCGATCTTGGTGATAAGGTCAACAAAAATGCTAAAGGCACCCATCACTCGGATATGGGAAGCCAAGTCGGTCCACTGCAAAAAGTTTATTTTGCCCTTCTAATTACCCTGGATGATTTCTTCTTCGTCTGCAGTATCCGAATAACACGCTCGAGTAGTCCATCTCGCATAACTTTTCGAGATCTATCTAGCAGTACTAGTTTCATATCTAAATCATTGTTAGATTAATTTCTATTAATTAACGTTCGTGTTAAATTAATCGAGTCATTATTGGCTAATTCGTCTCTTGATCTTCGCTAGACCAGTCAAATAGCGTTGACGAGCTTGAGGGTCCTTACAATGGTGTTCAAATATGGACTAGGTCCCGGGTTTTTTTGCATTTGCGATTTCCTCGTTAACAAAACTTCTGGTGTCTATGCTATTTCTTTTCCGCATTATATTTTTTCATATAATTGAAATATCACAAGTTTTGCGTTGAATCGATCAATTAGTAAATCCAACCTTTGGTTGTTGATTGAAATTCATTGATCCTTGAGCATTGGTCTTTGGTACCGTTCAAGTTATCTCTCTTATATTCAATCGGGCTCGCAAATTATTATTTGTTTGATTGCGGATTTAATTGAGAGATTGAGATATAATTCTTTGATATACTTTTCTTAAGATTGAGTCTAACTCAGTTAGTTGATTCTCTTGTAAGTATATTGGAGTTAGTCCATACAGATTGCTAAGCGAAATATTGGGTGAGGTTGTTAGACCCCCGCTTTTTCATCTCCCCCATTGTCAATTCTAGTGAGAAAACTATCAATACATAAGGATTAAAAAATAAAGATTTAAAAACTCCTTGAATCCATCATGCTTGATTTCCTTGGTGTTAGAGCATTGCTCGATCGAACTCGCATGCGTTGCTATGTCAAGCATGTTTGTCAAGTCATTAGTGATCAAAACTATAAGTCTTGATTTCTAGCTGTTATAGATGTCCCTGGACTAGGATATAGATAGTGTAGTAAAGGTATGTGGAGACTTGAACTCATCTATCACTTGGAAAGTCTATTTCTACTATCTCCTATATTGAGACATAAGTAGTGTTACGATATAGTTTTCTCTATACACATTTGAGATTGAGATTTCGAGCGGAGTATATGTCGCTTACATATTTCTCAAATATATGTTGGTAAGCTTTCGCTCACCAAGTTCATCTTATATCATGAGAAAATTGCCGAGTAACATCTTACATGGTTTGTGTGATACAATCATTTGATGTAGGCTTGGAATGTTTCGATAATGATTATTTCAATATCTTGAAAATTGCTTTGATACTAATAGTGTGTGAAAACGACTATTGTCATTATAGAAGAATGTTTCAATGATTGAAATAAAGAGTTGAGGATTTAACCATATGTGGATATAAGCATATATAGTGTGTTCGCAGATTAGTGTATAAATCCTGTAGGACCAGAATATCGCGACAACAATACTTCGCGAGAGTAATAAACAACTACATTGCGAAGGTGTCGCAAGTAAATAATTTAAATGACGCATCGATGACGACATGCTTTTAACATGAGAAAAGTGTGAAGACTTGCGATATTTAGAGTGTCGCAAGTAAAGACGTTTATAACATTCGCGACACTTCGCGAGATGTTCCCGAAAATAAAGGACAAATTTTAGTCATCCACCGTATATTACCCTATATAAAGAGTTGAGTCGTCCGTTGTAGGGGGTTCTTTTGAATTGTTAAGCAAGTCATTAGGAGAGAGAAAATTAAGAGTAATTGTAATTTCTTTAGCTCTGTTCTACATTTCTTTGTAAACCTTTCAAGAATAAAATTAGTAAAATATATTGTTATTCATCTTCAAATGGAATAATTAAACGAATTTGAGTGAGGGGTGTAGTGTGGGATTTCCCGCAACTACATATGCGCTAGAAACAAAGGACGAGTAGAAGATCAACCTTGTGAATTGGAAGAATTAGGGGTAACAAGAAAGAAATCTTGAATAATTTTTAACAAGTTACTAAAATTTAGAAATGGCTAGGAGAAAGAATGCATCAGAACAACCAACGATCGTAAGGAGAAGTGGAAGATTAGTGGGAGAAAGGAGAAATGAAGTAGGTGAACCATCAAGGATAGATGCAAGAAATGGAGAAGAAGGTCGAATTCAACCACCAATTCAACCACCAATTCAACCATCAACTCAACCACCAATTCAACCAGCACTAAACAGAGTAATCGATTATGATAGGGTGAGCGTGCATACATGGAGATCAGACAATACACGAAGAAAGGCGGTTAGAAGCAGAAGAACGCGCAAATCTAACAAGGCAAAACCACGAATTTAAGGATGGAAAATAGGGAGGCTGCAAAATAAAGATTAAGAAGTAGTAACAGATCGAGATCGGGATCGAGTAGAGAAAATGTGAGAAGAACATTAC
>JAJJWW010010260.1:0-22434 GCA_023531295.1 Papaver armeniacum | reverse complement strand
GGATGGAAAGTTGATGTGATGAAGGGAGCTTGGCTTTGGCGAGAGAAGTGGAGTTCGAATGCTGCTGTGGCTCGATGAAAATTGATGATGGCAATGGCGGATAACGGAGTTTGGTGTTACTTCCATTGATGGTCGTGGTGTAGAGCTCGACGAGCCATTATCGGGTGAAGCTGGAGTTTGGGTTGGTTGGAGATTTTACGATCATAAAGACAGGATGAAGGAGCTCGAGTTTGCTGCCATTACTGTTACTTCAGAAAATATTCGAGAGTGATGATGTAATCGGTAGGCTGCTGCTGCCATTAACGGTGATGTTCGACGGGGATGAACAACGGATAAAGAATATACGAAGAGTACGGTTCTGTAGTTACGAGTTTGGGTTGCTGCGATGATGTCACGGTGAGACCCATGTGATGATGGAAGTTCAAGAGCCGTACAAGTCGGAAGAAGGATTAGGCGGGAACACGTGTGGTGGGGCCGCTTTGCGTACGTGGTGGAGAGATATGACGCGTTTGGAAGATGAGTGCGGATTGTGTGTAAGAAGGAGCATCGAGCCCGGATAGATCGACGGTCAGATTAAGATACAAAGAATTCTCAGAGGATCGAACGAATCATAAGTCGTGTGCACTCTACTAGAATGTACCGCGCTGCACCCAAGTATCAGTGGGATAAACTCCACCGACTTTGCATCTTTATCCTATTGTGGATCGACTAGGGTATTTGAAGCCTATAAATAGCTACCTAAACAAAAAGAGAGGGACTTCGAAAAGGAGAAAAAGAAAATACACGAAATATCTTTATTCTATCTTTTTCCTCTACTTGTTTTCTAGGGTTTAGAACATGAAACTTCTCTTTCTTCTTGTGATGAACTCCTTGAATATGAGTACCTAAGTTTATTATTGGTTATGGAATAGTTGGATTTCACATAATATGATTCTTTGATTCAATATATTAGTTTTGTCTCATAATTATCGTTTGCAATTCTCTGGAAATATTGTTTTATGATTGATTGATTGTTTTGTCAAGTTGCAAATTGGTAGAACTTCTAATCACATCTATTGCTAGTTTAGGGTTTATTATACGCAAAAGTGATATTCCTTGAATACAAGTAGCATAATATGATTATGGTTTGTAGTGATATATTCTTATGATCATATGTGAATCGTAACCTTTGTTAAATTGAATTAGTGCGCTTTCCACGTTCAATTGCTTTGATTGGCCTGATTTCATAGAACTTAACGCATCTAGGGAATTAAACTTGATTAGTGCTTTTACACGTTAGGTTGTTCCTTTAGGTAGAATTCATATTCGCATCTTTTAATGTGTTTGTTGATGACATGAGGAGATTTGCGGATATTCTTGCGATCAAGGTATTCTAGGTCTTTGATAAAAGTTGAGATTAAATATCAATTCTAGTTATTGTGAAAAGCATGTTAGTGAATGAAAACGAAATCCTTAACCAATATCTCTTCTATTTGATTTGTTTGTTTATTTCTTTATTTGCTTTTATTTATTTTATTTCATAAAATCACAAAAACTACCGGTGTTATTTATAAGGAACCATAACAATTTGACAACCTAGACCTCTCTCAGGATCGATCCTTTCTTGCCCTTGCTATATTTATACTTTGAGTAGTAAGAAAGTGTAATTATATTTGTGTCGCTTACTTTTACAAATGATCAAATTTTGTAGCATTTATATGTTTGTATAGTTTGTTTTTGACACCATTAGTGGATGGAACCATTTTGAATGCGGGAGTTGAGGAACTAATTAACTAAAAGGGAAGAAGATAGCTCGTAAATCACAAATTAACATGATAGTTGTTACCATATCTCGGAATATCACCATATCGCATTCTATTTTTATTTTTCCATATTTATCTATTGTTCTCTAAGTGCTTTGGTGGGTCACTAAAAATCGACGTGTTATTACTGCTAGGATGAAATAGAGTGATTGAGTTACTAAAAAAAAAAAAAAAAAAAAAAAAAAATTTGAAAAAGAAAAGAAAAAAAAAGGACCGATCAATTAGACCAAAACGGAATAAAAAGACACTTGGGAATAGCAGTATGTGTGAAACGTAGTCCCTGTCTCCGTCGCCTAAACAAGCGTGGAATGCAGGATCCAAGGCAACTATCATGTACTTGCTGACAAGAAGCATGCGCTTGGATCCAAAAGATCTAATCATGCCGTCTAAAAAAAAAAAAAAAAGAAATTGGATCCAGTTTGATCCAATCATATAAAAAAAAAAAAAAAAGAATAAATTATTATTGTGTTGAATAAAGTCACTCTTGGTTCCCTTGTATATGCCAATTGATTTGATGTAGCATTCGGCAAGACCGCAGCTCAATCCAATAGGATTAGGTTCATCTTAGCAATGATGACCTTCTACATGATATGGGAAACATCGAACACTTGTGAATATTCGCCAACATCTACATCTATATCCATCTTCTTAATCTTTTCATTGTGATTTTGGTTGTTAGTTTCCCGAGTATTGTGGCTTGTTCGACTATCTAATTAGAGTTTATTTACTAATAATTGAATTGAATTTGCAAGGTACCTCCTCATGTAGTCATTTTGGATTCATTCATTGATTTGTCACAAATAGACGGAGTTGGAAATATAGGTTTTGTAGGTATATCTCTTGTAAACCTTCACGAGACTATAACTCGTCCACTAGGGACACCTAGGGGTTTAAAGGCTTGTTATTTATGCTAAAAGTGACCGTAGCCTCGACGACACGGAGTTGTTGTATTTTATTGTTTTGTTTGATTTGCTCGAGGACAAGCAAAGTCTAAGTGTGGGGGAATTTGATAGGTGTAGAATACACCGTATTTAATATCTAGTATTTATGCTTTCTTTGCGAATTTTCGTGTGAATTATGTATCTTATGTGTGCTTTTGAGTTTATTAGGTGCAATGGAGTCATTTGGAGCAAAAAGACCAATTGGAACTCGTTCAAATACAAGATTTCTACTTTTCATTGTGTAGAGGACGAGAAGATGAAAACGATGGCGAAAGAATGGAGTCATTCTGGAAGTTCGTATGAAGAAGTTATGAGCAAATCAAGAACTCATAAGCAAAGGGCAAAATGGTCATTTTTCAGGGGAAGCGCTATTGGTATCCCAACCGGATGATAAGGGACACCTTCCTGTTAAGGGGTAGTCAAGTTCAAGGGAAATGCTAAAAGGAGTCCTGGTCTTTTACAAAGGGGGAAGCTAGAATTCAAACATTACTAAAGGCACTTTCCTTATTACTAAGGGCACTTCGTCTTCAATGTTCTTAAACAGAAAATAAGCAATGGCAGATGGAACTCGATGATCATGATGATCACGATGATGATGAATCTTGATTAACAAGATATTAGAATTGAATACATCACTGGTTCGTGGAGAATGATATGAATCTTGGGTAGGATCCTCGATTTCACATCGGGGTGTGCGGCCATCATAATCGAGAATGTCGTGATCATGATGATCAAGATGGGAATGATTTGGAGTGATTCTCGAATCCGAATGGGTCATTTAGGTTATTGAAGGTGTTAGAAGAGATGGGTCGTGCTTGGAAATGGTGTTAACAGAGATCGGTGATGGTGTTTGTTTCGAAATTGCTGTGGTGGAGCCGTGAACCATGGCAGGATGGAAAGTTGATGTGATGAAGGGAGCTTGGCTTTGGCGAGAAGTGGAGTTCGAATGCCTGCCGTGGCTCGATGAAAATTGATGATGGCAATGGCGGATAACGGAGTTTGGTGTTACTTCCATTGATGGTCGTGGTGTAGAGCTCGACGAAGCCATTATCGGGTGAAGTCGGAGTTTGGGTTGGTTGGAGATTTTACGATCATAAAGACAGGATGAAGGAGCTCGAGTTTGCTTGCCATTATCGTTATTTCTTAAAAATATTCGAGAGTGATGATGTACTTGGTAGGCTGCTTTGCTGCCATTAACTAGTGATGTTCGGCGGGGGATGAACAACGGATAAAGAATATACGAAAGAGTACGGTTCAGTAGTTCCGAGTTTGGGTTGCTGCGATGATGTCACGGTGAGACCCATGTGTGATGATGGAAGTTCAAGAGCCGTACAAGTCGAAGAAGGATTAGGCGTAACACGTGTGGTGGGGCCGCTTTGCGGCACGTGGTGGAGAGATATGACGCGTTTGGAAGATGAGTGCAGATTGTGTGTAAGAAGGAGCATCGAGCCCGGATAGATCGACGGTGATGTGATTAAGATACAAAGAATTCTCGGAGGATCGAACGAATCATAAGTCGTGTGCACTCTACTAGAATGTACTGCGGCGCACCCAAGTATCGTGGGATAAACTCCACCGACTTTGCATCTTTATCCTATTGTGGATCGACTAGGGTATTTGAAGCCTATAAATAGCTACCTAAACAAAAAGAGAGGGGACTGCAAAAGGAGAAAAAAGAAAATACACGAAATATCTTTATTCTATCTTTTTCCTCTACTTGTTTTCTAGGGTTTAGAACATGAAACTTCTCTTTCTTCTTGTGATGAACTCCTTGAATATGAGTACCTAAGTTTATTATTGGTTATGGAATAGTTGGATTTCACATAATATGATTCTTTGATTCAATATATTAGTTTTGTCTCATAATTATCGTTTGCAATTCTCTGAAATATTGTTTTATGATTGATTGATTGTTTTGTCAAGTTGCAAATTGGTAGAACTTCTAATCACATCTATTGCTAGTTTAGGGTTTATTATACGCAAAAGTGATATTCCTTGAATACAAGTAGCATAATATGATTATGGTTTGTAGTGATATATTCTTATGATCATATGTGAATCGTAACCTTTGTTAAATTGAATTAGTGCGCTTTCCCACGTTCAATTGCTTTGATTGGCCTGATTTCATAGAACTTAACGCATCTAGGGAATTAAACTTGATTAGTGCTTTTACACGTTAGGTTGTTCCTTTAGGTAGAATTCATATTCGCATCTTTTAATGTGTTTGTTGATGACATGAGGAGATTTGCGGGATATTCTTGCGATCAAGGTATTCTAGGGTCTTTGATAAAAGTTGAGATTAAATATCAATTCTAGTTATTGTGAAAAGCATGTTAGTGAATGAAAACGAAATCCTTAACCAATATCTCTTCTATTTGATTTGTTTGTTTATTTCTTTATTTGCTTTTATTTATTTTATTTCATAAAATCACAAAAACTACCTGTTATTTATAAGGAACCATAACAATTTGACAACCTAGACCTCTCTCGGGATCGATCCTTTCTTGCCCTTGCTATATTTATACTTTGAGTAGTAAGAAAGTGTAATTATATTTGTGTCGCTACGACAGTGATCAAATTTTGTAGCATTTATATGTTTGTATAGTTTGTTTTTGACACCATTAGTGGATGGAACCATTTTGAATGCAGGAGTTGAGGAACTAATTAACTAAAAGGGAAGAAGATAGCTCGAAATCACAAATTAACATGATAGTTGTTACCATATCTCGGAATATCACCATATCGCATTCTATTTTTATTTTTCCACATTTATCTATTGTTCTCTAAGTGCTTTGGTGGGTCACTAAAAATCGACGTGTTATTACTGCTAGGATGAAATAGAGTGATTGAGTTACCAAAAAAAAAAAAAAAATTGAAAACGAAAAGAAAAAAAAAAAGGACCGATCAATTAGACCAAAACGGAATAAAAAGACACTTGGGAATAGCAGTATGTGTGAAACGTAGTCCCTGTCTCCGTCGCCTAAACAAGCGTGGAATGCAGGGATCCAAGGCAACTATCATGTACTTGCGACAAGAAGCATGCGCTTGGATCCAAAAGATCTAATCATGCCGTCTAAAAAAAAAAAAAAGAAAATTGGATCCAGTTTGATCCAATCATATATAAAAAAAAAAAAAAGAATAAATTATTATTGTGTTGAATAAAGTCACTCTTGGTTCCCTTGTATATGCCAATTGATTTGATGTAGCATTCAAGCACTCGTAGCTCAATCCAATAGGATTAGGTTCATCTTAGCAAGGACCTTCGTGACAGATATGGGAAACATCGAACACTTGTGAATATTCGCCAACATCTACATCTATATCCATCTTCTTAATCTTTTCATTGTGATTTTGGTTGTTAGTTTCCGAGTATTGTGGCTTGTTCGACTATCTAATTAGAGTTTATTTACTAATAATTGAATTGAATTTGCAAGGTACCTCCTCATGTAGTCATTTTGGATTCATTCATTGATTTGTCACAAATAGACGGAGTTGGAAATATAGGTTTTGTAGGTATATCTCTTGTAAACCTTCACGAGACTATAACTCGTCCACTAGGGACACCTAGGGGTTTAAAGGCTTGTTATTTATGCTAAAAGTGACCGTAGCCTCGACGACACGGAGTTGTTGTATTTTATTGTTTTGTTTGATTTGCTCGAGGACAAGCAAAGTCTAAGTGTGGGGAATTTGATAGGTGTAGAATACACCGTATTTAATATCTAGTATTTATGCTTTCTTTGCGAATTTTCGTGTGAATTATGTATCTTATGTGTGCTTTTGAGTTTATTAGGTGCAATGGAGTCATTTGGAGCAAAAAGACCAATTGGAACTCGTTCAAATACAAGATTTCTACTTTTCATTGTGTAGAGGACGAGAAGATGAAAACGATGGCGAAAGAACGGAGTCATTCTGAGTTCGTATGAAGAAGTTATGAGCAAATCAAGAACTCATAAGCAAAGGGCAAAATGGTCATTTTTCAGGGGAAGCGCTATTGGTATCCCAACCGGATGATAAGGGACACCTTCCTGTTAAGGGGTAGTCAAGTTCAAGGGAAATGCTAAAAGGAGTCCGGTCTTTTACAAAGGGGAAGCTAGAATTCAAACATTACTAAAGGCACTTTCCTTATTACTAAGGGCACTTCGTCTTCAATGTTCTTAAACAGAAAATAAGCAATGGCAGATGGAACTCGATGATCATGATGATCACGATGATGATGAATCTTGATTAACAGTATATTAGAATTGAATACATCACTGGGTTCAGGAGAATGATATGAATCTTGGGTAGGATCCTGATTTCACATCAGGGGTGTGCAGCCATCATAATCAGAGAATGCTGATGATCATGATGATCAAGATGGGAATGATTTGGAGTGATTCTCGAATCCGAATGGGTCATTTAGGTTATTGAAGGTGTTAGAAGAGATGGGTCGTGCTTGGAAATGGTGTTAACAGATCGGTGATGGTGCTGCCGTCGAAATTGCTGTGGTGGAGCTGTGAACCATGGCAGGGATGGAAAGTTGATGTGATGAAGGGAGCTTGGCTTTGGCAGAGAAGTGGAGTTCGAATGCTGCTGTGGCTCGATGAAAATTGATGATGGCAATGGCGGATAACGGAGTTTGGTGTTACTTCCATTGATGGTCGTGGTGTAGAGCTCGACGAAGCCATTATCGGGTGAAGCTGGAGTTTGGGTTGGTTGGAGATTTTACGATCATAAAGACAGGATGAAGGAGCTCGAGTTTGCTGCCATTACTGTTACTTCAGACAATATTCGAGAGTGATGATGTAATCGGTAGCCTACTGCTTTGCCATTAACGGTGATGTTCGACGGGGATGAACAACGGGATAAAGAATATACAGAAGAGTACGGTTACGTAGTTCCGAGTTTGGGTTGCTGCGATGATGTCACGGTGAGACCCATGTGTGATGATGGAAGTTCAAGAGCCGTACAAGTCGGAGAAGGATTAGGCGAGAACACGTGTGGTGGGGCCGCTTTGCAAGACGTGGTGGAGAGATATGACGCGTTTGGAAGATGAGTGCGGGTTGTGTGTAAGAAGGAGCATCGAGCCCGGGATAGATCGACGGTACAGATTAAGATACAAAGAATTCTCAGAGGATCGAACGAATCATAAGTCGTGTGCACTCTACTAGAATGTACCGCGCTGCACCCAAGTATCAGTGGGATAAACTCCACCGACTTTGCATCTTTATCCTATTGTGGATCGACTAGGGTATTTGAAGCCTATAAATAGCTACCTAAACAAAAAGAGAGGGGACTCTGAAAAGGAGAAAAAAGAAAAATACACAGAAATATCTTTATTCTATCTTTTTCCTCTACTTGTTTTCTAGGGTTTAGAACATGAAACTTCTCTTTCTTCTTGTGATGAACTCCTTGAATATGAGTACCTAAGTTTATTATTGGTTATGGAATAGTTGGATTTCACATAATATGATTCTTTGATTCAATATATTAGTTTTGTCTCATAATTATCGTTTGCAATTCTCTGGAAATATTGTTTTATGATTGATTGATTGTTTTGTCAAGTTGCAAATTGGTAGAACTTCTAATCACATCTATTGCTAGTTTAGGGTTTATTATACGCAAAAGTGATATTCCTTGAATACAAGTAGCATAATATGATTATGGTTTGTAGTGATATATTCTTATGATCATATGTGAATCGTAACCTTTGTTAAATTGAATTAGTGCGCTTTCCACGTTCAATTGCTTTGATTGGCCTGATTTCATAGAACTTAACGCATCTAGGGAATTAAACTTGATTAGTGCTTTTACACGTTAGGTTGTTCCTTTAGGTAGAATTCATATTCGCATCTTTTAATGTGTTTGTTGATGACATGAGGAGATTTGCGGGATATTCTTGCGATCAAGGTATTCTAGGGTCTTTGATAAAAGTTGAGATTAAATATCAATTCTAGTTATTGTGAAAAGCATGTTAGTGAATGAAAACGAAATCCTTAACCAATATCTCTTCTATTTGATTTGTTTGTTTATTTCTTTATTTGCTTTTATTTATTTTATTTCATAAAATCACAAAAACTACCGGTGTTATTTATAAGGAACCATAACAATTTGACAACCTAGACCTCTCTGTGGGATCGATCCTTTCTTGCCCTTGCTATATTTATACTTTGAGTAGTAAGAAAGTGTAATTATATTTGTGTCGCTTACTTACAAATGATCAAATTTTGTAGCATTTATATGTTTGTATAGTTTGTTTTTGACACCATTAGTGGATGGAACCATTTTGAATGCAGGAGTTGAGGAACTAATTAACTAAAAGGGAAGAAGATAGCTCAGAAATCACAAATTAACATGATAGTTGTTACCATATCTCGGAATATCACCATATCGCATTCTATTTTTATTTTTCCATATTTATCTATTGTTCTCTAAGTGCTTTGGTGGGTCACTAAAAATCGACGTGTTATTACTTGCTAGGATGAAATAGAGTGATTGAGTTACTAAAAAAAAAAAAAAAAAAAAAAAAAAATTGAAAAAGAAAAAAAAAAAAAAAGGACCGATCAATTAGACCAAAACGGAATAAAAAGACACTTGGGAATAGCAGATGTGTGAAACGTAGTCCCTGTCTCCGTCGCCTAAACAAGCGTGGAATGCAGGATCCAAGGCAACTATCATGTACTTGCGACAAGAAGCATGCGCTTGGATCCAAAAGATCTAATCATGCCGTCTAAAAAAAAAAAAAAGAAAATTGGATCCAGTTTGATCCAATCATATAAAAAAAAAAAAAAAAGAATAAATTATTATTGTGTTGAATAAAGTCACTCTTGGTTCCCTTGTATATGCCAATTGATTTGATGTAGCATTCAGCACCAGTAGCTCAATCCAATAGGATTAGGTTCATCTTAGCAGTGACCTTCAGACAGATATGGGAAACATCGAACACTTGTGAATATTCGCCAACATCTACATCTATATCCATCTTCTTAATCTTTTCATTGTGATTTTGGTTGTTAGTTTCCGAGTATTGTGGCTTGTTCGACTATCTAATTAGAGTTTATTTACTAATAATTGAATTGAATTTGCAAGGTACCTCCTCATGTAGTCATTTTGGATTCATTCATTGATTTGTCACAAATAGACGGAGTTGGAAATATAGGTTTTGTAGGTATATCTCTTGTAAACCTTCACGAGACTATAACTCGTCCACTAGGGACACCTAGGGGTTTAAAGGCTTGTTATTTATGCTAAAAGTGACCGTAGCCTCGACGACACGGAGTTGTTGTATTTTATTGTTTTGTTTGATTTGCTCGAGGACAAGCAAAGTCTAAGTGTGGGGGAATTTGATAGGTGTAGAATACACCGTATTTAATATCTAGTATTTATGCTTTCTTTGCGAATTTTCGTGTGAATTATGTATCTTATGTGTGCTTTTGAGTTTATTAGGTGCAATGGAGTCATTTGGAGCAAAAAGACCAATTGGAACTCGTTCAAATACAAGATTTCTACTTTTCATTGTGTAGAGGACGAGAAGATGAAAACGATGGCGAAAGAACGGAGTCATTCTCGAGTTCGTATGAAGAAGTTATGAGCAAATCAAGAACTCATAAGCAAAGGGCAAAATGGTCATTTTTCAGGGAAGCGCTATTGGTATCCCAACCGGATGATAAGGGACACCTTCCTGTTAAGGGGTAGTCAAGTTCAAGGGAAATGCTAAAAGGAGTCCGGTCTTTTTACAAAGGGGAAGCTAGAATTCAAACATTACTAAAGGCACTTTCCTTATTACTAAGGGCACTTCGTCTTCAATGTTCTTAAACAGAAAATAAGCAATGGCAGATGGAACTCGATGATCATGATGATCACGATGATGATGAATCTTGATTAACAGTATATTAGAATTGAATACATCACTGGGTTCAGGAGAATGATATGAATCTTGGGTAGGATCCTGATTTCACATCAGGGGTGTGTACCATCATAATCAGAGAATGCTGATGATCATGATGATCAAGATGGGAATGATTTGGAGTGATTCTCGAATCCGAATGGGTCATTTAGGTTATTGAAGGTGTTAGAAGAGATGGGTCGTGCTTGGAAATGGTGTTAACAGATCGGTGATGGTGCTGCCGTCGAAATTGCTGTGGTGGAGCTGTGAACCATGGCAGGGATGGAAAGTTGATGTGATGAAGGGAGCTTGGCTTTGGCAGAGAAGTGGAGTTCGAATGCTGCTGTGGCTCGATGAAAATTGATGATGGCAATGGCGGATAACGGAGTTTGGTGTTACTTCCATTGATGGTCGTGGTGTAGAGCTCGACGAAGCCATTATCGGGTGAAGCTGGAGTTTGGGTTGGTTGGAGATTTTACGATCATAAAGACAGGATGAAGGAGCTCGAGTTTGCTGCCATTACTGTTACTTCAGACAATATTCGAGAGTGATGATGTACTGGTAGCTGCTGCTGCCATTAACGGTGATGTTCGACAGGGGATGAACAACGGGATAAAGAATATACAGAAGAGTACGGTTCTGTAGTTCTGAGTTTGGGTTGCTGCGATGATGTCACGGTGAGACCCATGTGTGATGATGGAAGTTCAAGAGCCGTACAAGTCAGAAGAAGGATTAGGCAGAACACGTGTGGTGGGGCCGCTTTGCAGTACGTGGTGGAGAGATATGACGCGTTTGGAAGATGAGTGCAGATTGTGTGTAAGAAGGAGCATCGAGCCTGGATAGATCGACGGTACAGATTAAGATACAAAGAATTCTCAGAGGATCGAACGAATCATAAGTCGTGTGCACTCTACTAGAATGTACCGCGCTGCACCCAAGTATCAGTGGGATAAACTCCACCGACTTTGCATCTTTATCCTATTGTGGATCGACTAGGGTATTTGAAGCCTATAAATAGCTACCTAAACAAAAAGAGAGGGGACTCTGAAAAGGAGAAAAAAGAAAAATACACAGAAATATCTTTATTCTATCTTTTTCCTCTACTTGTTTTCTAGGGTTTAGAACATGAAACTTCTCTTTCTTCTTGTGATGAACTCCTTGAATATGAGTACCTAAGTTTATTATTGGTTATGGAATAGTTGGATTTCACATAATATGATTCTTTGATTCAATATATTAGTTTTGTCTCATAATTATCGTTTGCAATTCTCTGGAAATATTGTTTTATGATTGATTGATTGTTTTGTCAAGTTGCAAATTGGTAGAACTTCTAATCACATCTATTGCTAGTTTAGGGTTTATTATACGCAAAAGTGATATTCCTTGAATACAAGTAGCATAATATGATTATGGTTTGTAGTGATATATTCTTATGATCATATGTGAATCGTAACCTTTGTTAAATTGAATTAGTGCGCTTTCCACGTTCAATTGCTTTGATTGGCCTGATTTCATAGAACTTAACGCATCTAGGGAATTAAACTTGATTAGTGCTTTTACACGTTAGGTTGTTCCTTTAGGTAGAATTCATATTCGCATCTTTTAATGTGTTTGTTGATGACATGAGGAGATTTGCGGGATATTCTTGCGATCAAGGTATTCTAGGGTCTTTGATAAAAGTTGAGATTAAATATCAATTCTAGTTATTGTGAAAAGCATGTTAGTGAATGAAAACGAAATCCTTAACCAATATCTCTTCTATTTGATTTGTTTGTTTATTTCTTTATTTGCTTTTATTTATTTTATTTCATAAAATCACAAAAACTACCGGTGTTATTTATAAGGAACCATAACAATTTGACAACCTAGACCTCTCTGTGGATCGATCCTTTCTTGCCCTTGCTATATTTATACTTTGAGTAGTAAGAAAGTGTAATTATATTTGTGTCGCTACGACAGCGATCAAATTTTGTAGCATTTATATGTTTGTATAGTTTGTTTTTGACACCATTAGTGGATGGAACCATTTTGAATGCAGGAGTTGAGGAACTAATTAACTAAAAGGGAAGAAGATAGCTCGAAATCACAAATTAACATGATAGTTGTTACCATATCTCGGAATATCACCATATCGCATTCTATTTTTATTTTTCCATATTTATCTATTGTTCTCTAAGTGCTTTGGTGGGTCACTAAAAATCGACGTGTTATTACTGCTAGGATGAAATAGAGTGATTGAGTTACTAAAAAAAAAAAAAAAAAAAAAAAAAAAAAAAAATTTGAAAAAGAAAAGAAAAAAAAAAAAAGACCGATCAATTAGACCAAAACGGAATAAAAAGACACTTGGGAATAGCAGTATGTGTGAAACGTAGTCCCTGTCTCCGTCGCCTAAACAAGCGTGGAATGCAGGATCCAAGGCAACTATCATGTACTTGCTGACAAGAAGCATGCGCTTGGATCCAAAAGATCTAATCATGCCGTCTAAAAAAAAAAAAAAAAGAGAAATTGGATCCAGTTTGATCCAATCATATAAAAAAAAAAAAAAAAAGAATAAATTATTATTGTGTTGAATAAAGTCACTCTTGGTTCCCTTGTATATGCCAATTGATTTGATGTAGCATTCAGCACCGGTAGCTCAATCCAATAGGATTAGGTTCATCTTAGCAGTGATCTTCAGACAGATATGGGAAACATCGAACACTTGTGAATATTCGCCAACATCTACATCTATATCCATCTTCTTAATCTTTTCATTGTGATTTTGGTTGTTAGTTTCCGAGTATTGTGGCTTGTTCGACTATCTAATTAGAGTTTATTTACTAATAATTGAATTGAATTTGCAAGGTACCTCCTCATGTAGTCATTTTGGATTCATTCATTGATTTGTCACAAATAGACGGAGTTGGAAATATAGGTTTTGTAGGTATATCTCTTGTAAACCTTCACGAGACTATAACTCGTCCACTAGGGACACCTAGGGGTTTAAAGGCTTGTTATTTATGCTAAAAGTGACCGTAGCCTCGACGACACGGAGTTGTTGTATTTTATTGTTTTGTTTGATTTGCTCGAGGACAAGCAAAGTCTAAGTGTGGGGGAATTTGATAGGTGTAGAATACACCGTATTTAATATCTAGTATTTATGCTTTCTTTGCGAATTTTCGTGTGAATTATGTATCTTATGTGTGCTTTTGAGTTTATTAGGTGCAATGGAGTCATTTGGAGCAAAAAGACCAATTGGAACTCGTTCAAATACAAGATTTCTACTTTTCATTGTGTAGAGGACGAGAAGATGAAAACGATGGCGAAAGAACGGAGTCATTCTGAGTTCGTATGAAGAAGTTATGAGCAAATCAAGAACTCATAAGCAAAGGGCAAAATGGTCATTTTTCAGGGGAAGCGCTATTGGTATCCCAACCGGATGATAAGGGACACCTTCCTGTTAAGGGGTAGTCAAGTTCAAGGGAAATGCTAAAAGGAGTCTGGTCTTTTACAAAGGGGGAAGCTAGAATTCAAACATTACTAAAGGCACTTTCCTTATTACTAAGGGCACTTCGTCTTCAATGTTCTTAAACAGAAAATAAGCAATGGCAGATGGAACTCGATGATCATGATGATCACGATGATGATGAATCTTGATTAACAGTATATTAGAATTGAATACATCACTGGGTTCAGGAGAATGATATGAATCTTGGGTAGGATCCTGATTTCACATCGTGGTGTGCACCATCATAATCAGAGAATGCGATGATCATGATGATCAAGATGGGAATGATTTGGAGTGATTCTCGAATCCGAATGGGTCATTTAGGTTATTGAAGGTGTTAGAAGAGATGGGTCGTGCTTGGAAATGGTGTTAACAGATCGGTGATGGTGCTGCCGTCGAAATTGCTGTGGTGGAGCTGTGAACCATGGCAGGGATGGAAAGTTGATGTGATGAAGGGAGCTTGGCTTTGGCAGAGAAGTGGAGTTCGAATGCTGCTGTGGCTCGATGAAAATTGATGATGGCAATGGCGGATAACGGAGTTTGGTGTTACTTCCATTGATGGTCGTGGTGTAGAGCTCGACGAAGCCATTATCGGGTGAAGCTGGAGTTTGGGTTGGTTGGAGATTTTACGATCATAAAGACAGGATGAAGGAGCTCGAGTTTGCTTTGCCATTATCAAGTACTTTAAAATATTCGAGAGTGATGATGTACTGGTAGCTGTTGCTGCCATTAACGGTGATGTTCGGCGGGGATGAACAACGGGATAAAGAATATATACGAAGAGTACGGTTCTGTAGTTCTGAGTTTGGGTTGCTGCGATGATGTCACGGTGAGACCCATGTGTGATGATGGAAGTTCAAGAGCCGTACAAGTCAGAAGAAGGATTAGGCAGAACACGTGTGGTGGGGCCGCTTTGCAGTACGTGGTGGAGAGATATGACGCGTTTGGAAGATGAGTGCAGATTGTGTGTAAGAAGGAGCATCGAGCCTGGATAGATCGACGGTACAGATTAAGATACAAAGAATTCTCAGAGGATCGAACGAATCATAAGTCGTGTGCACTCTACTAGAATGTACCGCGCTGCACCCAAGTATCGATGGGATAAACTCCACCGACTTTGCATCTTTATCCTATTGTGGATCGACTAGGGTATTTGAAGCCTATAAATAGCTACCTAAACAAAAAGAGAGGGGACTCTGAAAAGGAGAAAAAAGAAAAATACACAGAAATATCTTTATTCTATCTTTTTCCTCTACTTGTTTTCTAGGGTTTAGAACATGAAACTTCTCTTTCTTCTTGTGATGAACTCCTTGAATATGAGTACCTAAGTTTATTATTGGTTATGGAATAGTTGGATTTCACATAATATGATTCTTTGATTCAATATATTAGTTTTGTCTCATAATTATCGTTTGCAATTCTCTGGAAATATTGTTTTATGATTGATTGATTGTTTTGTCAAGTTGCAAATTGGTAGAACTTCTAATCACATCTATTGCTAGTTTAGGGTTTATTATACGCAAAAGTGATATTCCTTGAATACAAGTAGCATAATATGATTATGGTTTGTAGTGATATATTCTTATGATCATATGTGAATCGTAACCTTTGTTAAATTGAATTAGTGCGCTTTCCACGTTCAATTGCTTTGATTGGCCTGATTTCATAGAACTTAACGCATCTAGGGAATTAAACTTGATTAGTGCTTTTACACGTTAGGTTGTTCCTTTAGGTAGAATTCATATTCGCATCTTTTAATGTGTTTGTTGATGACATGAGGAGATTTGCGGGATATTCTTGCGATCAAGGTATTCTAGGGTCTTTGATAAAAGTTGAGATTAAATATCAATTCTAGTTATTGTGAAAAGCATGTTAGTGAATGAAAACGAAATCCTTAACCAATATCTCTTCTATTTGATTTGTTTGTTTATTTCTTTATTTGCTTTTATTTATTTTATTTCATAAAATCACAAAAACTACCGGTGTTATTTATAAGGAACCATAACAATTTGACAACCTAGACCTCTCTGTGGGATCGATCCTTTCTTGCCCTTGCTATATTTATACTTTGAGTAGTAAGAAAGTGTAATTATATTTGTGTCGCTTACGACAGCGATCAAATTTTGTAGCATTTATATGTTTGTATAGTTTGTTTTTGACACCATTAGTGGATGGAACCATTTTGAATGCAGGAGTTGAGGAACTAATTAACTAAAAGGGAAGAAGATAGCTCAGAAATCACAAATTAACATGATAGTTGTTACCATATCTCGGAATATCACCATATCGCATTCTATTTTTATTTTTCCATATTTATCTATTGTTCTCTAAGTGCTTTGGTGGGTCACTAAAAATCGACGTGTTATTACTGCTAGGATGAAATAGAGTGATTGAGTTACTAAAAAAAAAAAGAAAAAAAAAAAAAAATTTGAAAAAGAAAAGAAAAAAAAAAAAGGACCGATCAATTAGACCAAAACGGAATAAAAAGACACTTGGGAATAGCAGTATGTGTGAAACGTAGTCCCTGTCTCTCGTCGCCTAAACAAGCGTGGAATGCGGGATCCAAGGCAACTATCATGTACTTGCTGACAAGAAGCATGCGCTTGGATCCAAAAGATCTAATCATGCCGTCTAAAAAAAGAGAAATTGGATCCAGTTTGATCCAATCATATAAAAAAAAAAAAAAAGAATAAATTATTATTGTGTTGAATAAAGTCACTCTTGGTTCCCTTGTATATGCCAATTGATTTGATGTAGCATTCAAAGACCGGTAGCTCAATCCAATAGGATTAGGTTCATCTTAGCAAATGACCTTGGGACAGATATGGGAAACATCGAACACTTGTGAATATTCGCCAACATCTACATCTATATCCATCTTCTTAATCTTTTCATTGTGATTTTGGTTGTTAGTTTCCGAGTATTGTGGCTTGTTCGACTATCTAATTAGAGTTTATTTACTAATAATTGAATTGAATTTGCAAGGTACCTCCTCATGTAGTCATTTTGGATTCATTCATTGATTTGTCACAAATAGACGGAGTTGGAAATATAGGTTTTGTAGGTATATCTCTTGTAAACCTTCACGAGACTATAACTCGTCCACTAGGGACACCTAGGGGTTTAAAGGCTTGTTATTTATGCTAAAAGTGACCGTAGCCTCGACGACACGGAGTTGTTGTATTTTATTGTTTTGTTTGATTTGCTCGAGGACAAGCAAAGTCTAAGTGTGGGGAATTTGATAGGTGTAGAATACACCGTATTTAATATCTAGTATTTATGCTTTCTTTGCGAATTTTCGTGTGAATTATGTATCTTATGTGTGCTTTTGAGTTTATTAGGTGCAATGGAGTCATTTGGAGCAAAAAGACCAATTGGAACTCGTTCAAATACAAGATTTCTACTTTTCATTGTGTAGAGGACGAGAAGATGAAAACGATGGCGAAAGAACGGAGTCATTCTGAGTTCGTATGAAGAAGTTATGAGCAAATCAAGAACTCATAAGCAAAGGGCAAAATGGTCATTTTTCAGGGGAAGCGCTATTGGTATCCCAACCGGATGATAAGGGACACCTTCCTGTTAAGGGGTAGTCAAGTTCAAGGGAAATGCTAAAAGGAGTCTGGTCTTTTACAAAGGGGGAAGCTAGAATTCAAACATTACTAAAGGCACTTTCCTTATTACTAAGGGCACTTCGTCTTCAATGTTCTTAAACAGAAAATAAGCAATGGCAGATGGAACTCGATGATCATGATGATCACGATGATGATGAATCTTGATTAACAAAGATATTAGAATTGAATACATCACCGGGTTCGGGAGAATGATATGAATCTTGGGTAGGATCCCGATTTCACATCAGGGGTGTGCACCATCATAATCAGAGAATGCTGATGATCATGATGATCAAGATGGGAATGATTTGGAGTGATTCTCGAATCCGAATGGGTCATTTAGGTTATTGAAGGTGTTAGAAGAGATGGGTCGTGCTTGGAAATGGTGTTAACAGATCGGTGATGGTGTCTGTAGTCGAAATTGTTGTGGTGGAGCATGAACCATGGCAAGGGATGGAAAGTTGATGTGATGAAGGGAGCTTGGCTTTGGCAGAGAAGTGGAGTTCGAATGCTGCTGTGGCTCGATGAAAATTGATGATGGCAATGGCGGATAACGGAGTTTGGTGTTACTTCCATTGATGGTCGTGGTGTAGAGCTCGACGAAGCCATTATCGGGTGAAGCTGGAGTTTGGGTTGGTTGGAGATTTTACGATCATAAAGACAGGATGAAGGAGCTCGAGTTTGCTTTGCCATTATCGTTACTTAAAATATTCGAGAGTGATGATGTACTTGGTAGCCGCTGCTGCCATTAACGGTGATGTTCGACGGGGATGAACAACGGGATAAAGAATATACGAAGAGTACGGTTACGTAGTTCGAGTTTGGGTTGTTTGCGATGATGTCACGGTGAGACCCATGTGTGATGATGGAAGTTCAAGAGCCGTACAAGTCGAAGAAGGATTAGGCGGGAACACGTGTGGTGGGGCCGCTTTGCGATACGTGGTGGAGAGATATGACGCGTTTGGAAGATGAGTGCATTGTGTGTGTAAGAAGGAGCATCGAGCCTCGGATAGATCGACGGTGCAGTTAAGATACAAAGAATTCTCGGAGGATCGAACGAATCATAAGTCGTGTGCACTCTACTAGAATGTACCGCGCTGCACCCAAGTATCAGTGGGATAAACTCCACCGACTTTGCATCTTTATCCTATTGTGGATCGACTAGGGTATTTGAAGCCTATAAATAGCTACCTAAACAAAAAGAGAGGGGACTCTGAAAAGGAGAAAAAAGAAAAATACACGAAATATCTTTATTCTATCTTTTTCCTCTACTTGTTTTCTAGGGTTTAGAACATGAAACTTCTCTTTCTTCTTGTGATGAACTCCTTGAATATGAGTACCTAAGTTTATTATTGGTTATGGAATAGTTGGATTTCACATAATATGATTCTTTGATTCAATATATTAGTTTTGTCTCATAATTATCGTTTGCAATTCTCTCGGAAATATTGTTTTATGATTGATTGATTGTTTTGTCAAGTTGCAAATTGGTAGAACTTCTAATCACATCTATTGCTAGTTTAGGGTTTATTATACGCAAAAGTGATATTCCTTGAATACAAGTAGCATAATATGATTATGGTTTGTAGTGATATATTCTTATGATCATATGTGAATCGTAACCTTTGTTAAATTGAATTAGTGCGCTTTCCACGTTCAATTGCTTTGATTGGCCTGATTTCATAGAACTTAACGCATCTAGGGAATTAAACTTGATTAGTGCTTTTACACGTTAGGTTGTTCCTTTAGGTAGAATTCATATTCGCATCTTTTAATGTGTTTGTTGATGACATGAGGAGATTTGCGGGATATTCTTGCGATCAAGGTATTCTAGGGTCTTTGATAAAAGTTGAGATTAAATATCAATTCTAGTTATTGTGAAAAGCATGTTAGTGAATGAAAACGAAATCCTTAACCAATATCTCTTCTATTTGATTTGTTTGTTTATTTCTTTATTTGCTTTTATTTATTTTATTTCATAAAATCACAAAAACTACCGGTGTTATTTATAAGGAACCATAACAATTTGACAACCTAGACCTCTCTGTGGATCGATCCTTTCTTGCCCTTGCTATATTTATACTTTGAGTAGTAAGAAAGTGTAATTATATTTGTGTCGCTTACGACAAATGATCAAATTTTGTAGCATTTATATGTTTGTATAGTTTGTTTTTGACACCATTAGTGGATGGAACCATTTTGAATGCAGGAGTTGAGGAACTAATTAACTAAAAGGGAAGAAGATAGCTCGAAATCACAAATTAACATGATAGTTGTTACCATATCTCGAATATCACCATATCGCATTCTATTTTTATTTTTCCATATTTATCTATTGTTCTCTAAGTGCTTTGGTGGGTCACTAAAAATCGACGTGTTATTACTGCTAGGATGAAATAGAGTGATTGAGTTACTAAAAAAAAAAAAAAAAAAAATTTGAAAAAGAAAAGAAAAAAAAAGGACCGATCAATTAGACCAAAACGGAATAAAAAGACACTTGGGAATAGCAAAGATGTGTGAAACGTAGTCCCTGTCTCCGTCGCCTAAACAAGCGTGGAATGCAGGATCCAAGGCAACTATCATGTACTTGCTGACAAGAAGCATGCGCTTGGATCCAAAAGATCTAATCATGCCGTCTAAAAAAAAAAAAAAAGAGAAATTGGATCCAGTTTGATCCAATCATATAAAAAAAAAAAAAAGAATAAATTATTATTGTGTTGAATAAAGTCACTCTTGGTTCCCTTGTATATGCCAATTGATTTGATGTAGCATTCAAGGCACCGTAGCTCAATCCAATAGGATTAGGTTCATCTTAGCAAAGACCTTCAGACAGATATGGGAAACATCGAACACTTGTGAATATTCGCCAACATCTACATCTATATCCATCTTCTTAATCTTTTCATTGTGATTTTGGTTGTTAGTTTCCGAGTATTGTGGCTTGTTCGACTATCTAATTAGAGTTTATTTACTAATAATTGAATTGAATTTGCAAGGTACCTCCTCATGTAGTCATTTTGGATTCATTCATTGATTTGTCACAAATAGACGGAGTTGGAAATATAGGTTTTGTAGGTATATCTCTTGTAAACCTTCACGAGACTATAACTCGTCCACTAGGGACACCTAGGGGTTTAAAGGCTTGTTATTTATGCTAAAAGTGACCGTAGCCTCGACGACACGGAGTTGTTGTATTTTATTGTTTTGTTTGATTTGCTCGAGGACAAGCAAAGTCTAAGTGTGGGGGAATTTGATAGGTGTAGAATACACCGTATTTAATATCTAGTATTTATGCTTTCTTTGCGAATTTTCGTGTGAATTATGTATCTTATGTGTGCTTTTGAGTTTATTAGGTGCAATGGAGTCATTTGGAGCAAAAAGACCAATTGGAACTCGTTCAAATACAAGATTTCTACTTTTCATTGTGTAGAGGACGAGAAGATGAAAACGATGGCGAAAGAACGAGTCATTCGAGTTCGTATGAAGAAGTTATGAGCAAAACAAGAACTCATAAGCAAAGGGCAAAATGGTCATTTTTCAGGGGAAGCGCTATTGGTATCCCAACCGGATGATAAGGGACACCTTCCTGTTAAGGGGTAGTCAAGTTCAAGGGAAATGCTAAAAGGAGTCTGGTCTTTTACAAAGGGGGAAGCTAGAATTCAAACATTACTAAAGGCACTTTCCTTATTACTAAGGGCACTTGCCTTCAATGTTCTTAAACAGAAAATAAGCAATGGCAGATGGAACTCGATGATCATGATGATCACGATGATGATGAATCTTGATTAACAAGATATTAGAATTGAATACATCACCGGGTTCGGGAGAATGATATGAATCTTGGGTAGGATCCCGATTTCACATCGGGGTGTGCGACCATCATAATCGGAGAATGTCGATGATCATGATGATCAAGATGGGAATGATTTGGAGTGATTCTCGAATCCGAATGGGTCATTTAGGTTATTGAAGGTGTTAGAAGAGATGGGTCGTGCTTGGAAATGGTGTTAACAGATCGGTGATGGTGCTGCCGTCGAAATTGCTGTGGTGGAGCTGTGAACCATGGCAGGGATGGAAAGTTGATGTGATGAAGGGAGCTTGGCTTTGGCAGAGAAGTGGAGTTCGAATGCTCTTTGTGGCTCGATGAAAATTGATGATGGCAATGGCGGATAACGGAGTTTGGTGTTACTTCCATTGATGGTCGTGGTGTAGAGCTCGACGAAGCCATTATCGGTGAAGTCGGGAGTTTGGGTTGGTTGGAGATTTTACGATCATAAAGACAGGATGAAGGAGCTCGAGTTTGCTGCCATTACTGTTACTTGAGAAAATATTCGAGAGTGATGATGTTCTGGTAGCTGCTGCTGCCATTAACGGTGATGTTCGACAGGGATGAACAACGGATAAAGAATATGGGCTGAAGAGTACGGTTCCCAGTTCCGAGTTTGGGTTGCTGCGATGATGTCACTATGAGACCCATGTGTGATGATGGAAGTTCAAGAGCCGTACAAGTCGGAAGAAGGATTAGGCGGGAACACGTGTGGTGGGGCCGCTTTGCGACGTGGTGGAGAGATATGACGCGTTTGGAAGATGAGTGCGGTGTGTGTAAGAAGGAGCATCGAGCCCGGATAGATCGACTGTCATGATTAAGATACAAAGAATTCTCGCAGGATCGAACGAATCATAAGTCGTGTGCACTCTACTAGAATGTACCGCGCCGCACCCAAGTATC